>JAHNEJ010001997.1:0-146416 GCA_022559845.1 Amorphophallus konjac | reverse complement strand
TTCGCACAAGAAGAATAGGGGAAGAAGAAAAGGGGAAGGAGAGGAAAGAGAGAGGGGTTTGAGGCCCCATCCGGAGACCTCAATCGGCGGGAGGTCCTCCCTTAACCGGTGGTTAACAGAAAACCCTGCTTAAAGAAGATCCTTTCCCCATCAACCGGTGGTTAAAGCGGGGCTTCACCAGCAGACTGGCGAGAGAAAGCTTCCTCGTTGCCTCAAGCTCCCCAAAACGGCAAGCGCTACAAAGCTACAAGCCCCTGTCGACAGTAGCGAGGTCACACCGGTCGGCCTTGACCAATCCCATGAAGATGTCTCCGCTACTCTAAGCCTATGTGCAGGCTCATGATGGCTTCGAACGGGAAAAGGAGAGAAGAGAGAAGAAGAAGAAGGGGGAGTGGGAGTGGGGAGAGTCGATTCCCCACGTCCACCCCTATAAAAGGGACTCAAGCTCCGAAGAAAAGAAGGTTAGAGAGTTCATAAGGCTGGCTGGCTCGAAGGTTGGGCAAGAAGAGAAGAGATCGCCAGGAAGAGCCTGAAGAAGAAAAAAAAGAGTGTTGAGAGCCCGTCTGTGCACCTGTGCCTTCAGAGTGAAGAAAAAAGAAGAAGAGTGGGAGAGTGGATAAAGGAAGATAGGTGAGGTTTAGGGGGGAGGAGACAATGCTCCGTCCCCCCACCAATCTATTTCTTTACTTCCTACTTTATTTTCTTTTTTTTACTATTATGTATGCCTCCCCATGCTGTATGCTCCTATGGTGAATAAAAAGCCCAGTTGTGGCAAATGTTATGGGTTTCAGTTTGGCTCCCCCTTCTCTCTTGAGCATGGCTTCCCGCCTCCTTCGCCCAATTTGGGGTGTGTTGTTTGTTTTACTATTGCTGCTCTTCTTCTTACAGTGATCACTTCGGGCCCCCAGGAGCTTGCTCTCTCGTATCATGGCCCCTGGGGAATCCCATTCAAGAAGTGAATAGCAACAGCCGTATGGCGGGCAACATAATAAAGTAATGTCCCAAATTTTGGATACCACTACCCATGGGTCATTGGAGCCCCTCATAGGCCAGTCCTCAGGATTTCCATGCCCAATCTAGGCCTTAGGATAGCTATTCTCAACTCACCCATGACTTGGAGGCCGTCTTGGATCCTTCTATGGACGGGTCTCTATTTTACACCCCAAAAGCCCTGGGTCCAGGGGAGGTACTGCCAAAATTCTTCTAGGAACGCAGCTAAAAAAAAACGCATGTCTGAACAATGCTAACCATAAGAACAAGATTGAATATGCAAAGAAAATGAATAAAAAGACCGTTATACCATCAAACGTCTCTGCATGAATGTTGCTACTGAACCCTCGTGAACCAAGAATAGCACAACCTCTGCATTTCTGAACTCAAACGCATATTGAGCATCCCCTCTTCATACATGTGTCTCCTCCAGCATGAACATGAATAAAACCCCCATACTTACTGTATGTTGTTATGGAAAACACATGCAGTTTTCAACTAAGGAAAGAATCTTGACCCACTTGGGCGATGCCACCGTATCATCCATCTTCCTAGTGCATCGTGTCAACCCCAAAGCTCCCTGCGTCAACCCCCTCTCTGCTCCCAGTGGACCTCTACGTCGACCCCAAAGCTCCCTGCGTCGACCCCTTTCTTCTCCCAGTGGCCTCTGCGTCAGACCTCATGCACATCAAACTCCACCTAAATTTCCTGCTACATTTTCATGGACAAACACTAGGAAGAATGAAAGAGCCTCATGGGTTCATCACAAACAAAAAAGGAGCGTATCATAACCCCTTTTGCCTTGAGTCCCATGCATGGTAAATGTATAATAAACCCCCCTCACATGGCATAGCTTCCTTAGAGAAGAGCCCATGCATTAAACATGCCACTCTGTCATGTGGCCCCGTTAAGTGAATGGCAGAAGTTGGTGCATCCCTTTTGCCAGCCTCCCTCTCCCTTCTCTGCATATGCATATATACACATGCTAGCCATGCCCAGAGAGAAAAAGGAAGGGAGGGAACTAGTCAAATAAGCATGATAAAAGAAAGGGAGGAATACACCCTATTATCTTGGCTAGACAAACAGCCTAAAAAAACAAGAATTATGTCAAATCAGCCAAGGAATGTAGAGCCTGGAGCTCTGTGCGGCGAAGGGTCGACCCTCCCCTGCATCTCAGGTTCTGTTGGGTGCCCCTGCGTCAACGCAGGGGGTGAGCCTACGTCGACGCAACGCTAGCCCCCCTACGGCTGGGAGTTTCGATCGACCGACCGCGCACTTCGGCAACCGAACTCCTGTCTAAAGAAAAATAAAGAAAAGAAAAAAAGCAAAGCGGGGAGTGATCCGACACGTGTGTTCTCACGCTGGATCACCCCCCCACTGTCTCACCATCCCTCTTCCCATCTCTCTCCTCCTGCCGTATCACTCTCTCACATTAAGAAAAACAAAACACAAACCAAAATGGGAGGGCGGGAGTGATCCGGCGGCAGTGTTGCTCGCCGGATCATCCCCCCCTCCTTTGTCTTAAAAAAAAGAGAAGAGATATAGAGCAAAAAAATAGGAAAATAAAGAGAAACAATACAAAAGAAAACAACAACAACTAAGGTGATATAAAAAAAATAAATCAAAATCAAACAACACAAAAAAATTAATGAATGAACAGCAAATGAATAGAATGCATGTATGCATCTAAATAAAAAAATTAATCAATAAAATAATAACCAAACTACAAAGTAAGACAAAACAACATCTAAAATAATAAATAACCTAACAAAAGAAAATATTAAACAAAAGAATAATAACAAAAAATGCACCAATGCATCTAAATAAAAAAAGGAATCAATAAAACAACAAAATGAATCAACTACAAAAATGGTGAATGATCGAAACAAAACAAAAAAAACAATAAGTGACCAAATAATTGATGACTAAAGAATAACAAAAAAAAATTGTAACAACACTAATAAACAAACAATAATAATAATTGGGTGACAATTTACATGGTTACACAAAAAAATGCACGCATGCATCTAGATAAAATTAGATAACCAAACAACAACAAAAACTTGACAACATCCACTCCAAAGCCCTCGCTTCCCCGGACCCGGTGTGAACGGAACATAGACGATGCCTCGGTAAGTCGTATTTGGACATTGGAGACCATCCCAATATGGCCATGACTTGACATTGCCCCGGGCCAATAGTTCACTAAACCTGACCCATTTCCATTGGGATCTAATCCCGCTCTCTTATCAAACTTGTCGTATACTCGGCAGACATTTGCGCGATTTTACCTCCATCTTCGTCGCGCTTTCAACACGGACTTTCGTCGGAACACGAAATGATCGAATAAGCGACCAAACATGATGTAAACGTTTACACCCCAATCTGGGGGCGTTTTAACGTAGTTCGCGAATTCCATTATCTCACTTTGCTAATATTAATTTCAGGCCGTAGGGCCCCTTTTCTGGCGATCAATCAAGGGTTTTCTCCCCTCCGGGGAGATGTAATTAACGCCGTGACCTTTATGACGCGGCGGATTTTTGTCCTGACACGCAATCCACAATCGTCTGATCAGTCAGACGGCGCGCACTAATGGCTTCTTCGAAGCCCAAATAAATCGTCACTTTGTGATTGGCACACCCACGCACTAAATAATCTAAATAAATGAATAAACAAATAGATAAAAGATAATCCTAAAAGTCGTCCACAATGCCATGCTTGATCGTAGAGGGTCTTCTGTTACCCACTCGTTCGTTCTCTGAGGAAGGGCACCATGACGGACTTCACAGTGGCGTGGGAGTGATTCGGTGTTTGTCGGGGTGAGCCTTATAACTATAGCATGTACACTCGTCCATTGGTAAATCTCATGGTGTCCGAGACGCACGTGTGCGAGATCATACTTGTGGGCGGCCAGTCTGAGTAGGCATCATTGGACTGCATTCCTGGACTGTGGGTCGGCTGGAGATGACCACTACAGGTCTGGCGATATCAAACCATGTTGGCCCGGCGTTACTTGTAACGCCCCCGAGTTTTTGAACCTTTTATCCGCGGGTTGCGGAATCGTGTCCGAGTGACTTTCGGACTTAATTTTAGACTTTCGGACCCCCGGATGGTGTTTAGGTGGGTCATTTTGGGTCTGTGGTGGCGAGTTGAGTGGCCTTGCTTTTTTCCATAATTTTTCTACGACAGATTGTATTTTTTGAGAATTTTTGGGGTTAATATGAATTTTAAAAAAAGAAATAACAAAAATAAAAATAAAACCTAATAATCCCCCTGTCACGCCCCGAACCGATAGCAGCAGAACGTGTTGCTCGGAACGTGGCAGCGAAACAGTCGTGTCGATCAATGCAAATCATAAGGCACAAATATAGACAAAATATATTTTCATTTCAAATATAAGTTAATGCAACTTTTGACTTTAACTGATAGACTCAATAAAAGAAAATTACAAGGACTATTGACTAACTAAACTTGACATAAGACTTAGATGGATCATCTAAGTGCAGAAGCTCTTTTCACTCTTGCCCTTGCCCATCTTGGTCGCACTCGTTCTCAATATTACCTGAAAAATATGGAAAAACACTAGGTGAGTGAACGCTCAGTAGGTCTTATATCTCTTGCTCCAAGCTAGCTTTAAGTAATTAACAAGTTAACATGAATATGCAGATCATTCAAGGCACAATAATCAAGAGCTATAATGGCACGAGACAATTCAATAATTCGGAGATAATTTCAAGAACTATAGAGGCAATAGACTAGACAATACTTAGAGAGTAATTTCAAGAGCAATCATGATGAGACAATGATAATAATTTCAATAAGGTGCTCACGTTTACAAGAGCATAACCTGAGACTATCATTTGTAAGATTGGCCATATGTATAATAAGAATTCAAATATTCGAGTCATGAACATGTCAATCTTTTGTGGAAATGTCATAGATCAATCTTGCTTTTCATTGTGTAATGCCACACACCCGATCAATCATGTTTACCGGCACACGTTTGGACTTTGCCTCATCCATGGGATTAGATCATGACCCCGTCACTTTTCTTTTCTAGCATTGAGTATCAATCGTTTGGACCCATAGCCCCTTTTAAGTTCTAGATCAATTCCACGTCATTTAATGGCGAAAGAGTTCCAAGGATCAAATCATGTAGGAACAATAAGATTGATTTACGGAATAGAGATTCCAAGGACAGAACTTGTACAAGGATAACATGGCGATAAATCATATAGAACCAAGACATATACGACATCTGGATAATTGATGTCCACTCAGGCCACCACCAATTATAGAATAGGCGTCCACTATAGTGGTCGCTAATTCTGTGAACAAGACATGCACGAAGAAATAGCGTCACCTGTAGTGGTCGTTAATTCAATATGGCGTCCACTGTGACAGCTGTTATTTCATGTTTTAGCGTCAACTATCCTGGTCGTCAATTCCAAGCAGTGACAAACTCTCACAGAACACCACAAACGGCGCTTCGTGATGGCTAGGGCGTCATGTTTCTTCAGAGTGGCATGACAATCATGTTGTGTCTCCTCTGATTTAGTGTCATTTATGTCTGGTTTTAATGATTGGCAACAGTGGTTGAACATTGGCAACAGTGGTTTGACCACTAGTTGAGTTTGACAACATCATCTCTGTTAAGTCAGAATAAGTCTCAGTTACTGTTAGCAGGTCGTTGGACATCTTAGTGCTCAGCATGAAGGTCAGTGCACATTACTGTTCTTGCATGTAGAAGGTCGGTGCACATCTTATTGTTCAGCAAGTAACGTCGGTGCACATTCCATTTTAAGCATAAAGGGTCGGTGCACATCTTGTTGTTCATCAAATAAAGTCGCACCATACACTATAGCCGGTCGGTGCACGTTTGCGTTGAGCACATAGTCGGTGCAGGTTTTGCTGTGAGCATACATGGTCGGTGCATATTTCACTCATCGCATACATATAGATCAGTGCATGTACAGGTCGGTGCAGGTTTTGCATTATGCATGCAATGGTCTGTGCATGCTTCATCTCTCGCATGTAGAAGTCAGTGTATGTTTTAATCACTCGCACACAAGGTCTGTGCACGTCTTGTATGAATCTATACAAGGTCGGTGCACGTCTTTGTAGAAGTGCGTATAAGGTCAGTGCACATTTTGCCATGTGCATACACAAGGTCGGTGCATGTTTGCATGCAAGCATATGAAGGTCGGTGCACGTTTTGCATCTTCGCATATAAGTCGGTGCATGTGTTTGCCTTGTGCTAAACAAGGTCCGTGCACATCCTTCATTGTGCATATAGAAGGTCAGCGCACACACGTTCAAGGTCCGTGCACATTTTATTTTACTGCATATACAAGGTCGGTGCATATGCATTGTCCTGCATTTAGAAGTCGGTGCACATTCAGTAGCTTGCATTGTTAGGTCTGTGCACATCTGCACAATGGTATGTATGAGGTATGTGCATGTTTTGTATATAACACTTTGAAGTATGTAATTGTTTACCATACAAGATCTAAAGCATGTTTACACTTTTCTTCTACATGCTAAGGCATTTTCTTCAACCCGGCATACTCTCGAACATCTGAACTGCAGAGGTGCAGTCATCTTCGTCTGTCACGTGATCACTTAAACTCACACCTTAAGCGTGAGCTCGTGGGTTAAAAAGAACAAATGATTGGCACGTGATCCAAGGGGTGCAATCATTGGACATTCCTCCACGAGGATCACTGTCCCATCTATAGCCGACACGTGGCTTCTCTGAAAAAGCAGAAACGAACCTTCCACATGCCGGACGCATGAGCTCTTGGGAACCCAGCCTGAAGTCCTATAAGAAGGCATCTTCTGCGATCAAAAATAGTGTGGATAAGGAGGTGGCCATAGAATAGCCAGAGAAAAACAAAAAGGCTGGAAAATCACGAGAGAAGAAGAGGAAGGAGAGAGTTCAGAAAAAGGAGAGAAAGTAGAGTATCGTAGAAGAGAGAAGAAGAAGAAGAAGAGAGTTGAGAAGAAGAAGTGAGTTGAGAGGAAGAAGAGAGTCTAGGCGAGGCTGACTCTTCCTGACTTCTGGATCAAATCCAGAGTCAGTTTGCTCTATTTCACAGAGCTACATTTTCTGTCCTCTATCTATATTTCGTTTATTTCGTTGTTTTCTTTTCAAATCTACTTGAAGCTGTGTATCAACAGAGTTAAGATGTAGTGCTCAGCGGGCGAGGGTGTTTCTCGGACAGCAAGCTGTAAGGCTCAGCGGTTGTAGGGATTTCCATCCCCAAAGCTGTGGATCAGCGATTTTCAAGCTGTGTGACAGCAGGAAGCCTTACTCGGTTGAGTAAGGGGTGGACGTAGATCTCTGGATAGAGATCGAACCACCTTAAAACTCTCTTGTCTTGTGGATGATTTACTATTTTATCACCGAGTAGATGAATGCTTAGGCACGCTTGATGGTTTAGCTTGTGTTTGATTGAATAGCGTTCGTTTGCCTTGTTCATCTGCCTCTCTCCATCTTGCGCCTTCAAATAGGCACTACTGCTGGTCGATTTAACACGCTTGTTGGATCGTTCATCTTTTGAATTTGTGTATGAGTTTATAGTAGTTCATTTAATTTCCACACTAGTTCTTTTAAACTGCTATTGTGTGTTTATCTTTGGGTTTGATCTATTCACCCCCCTCTAGATCTGTTCCACTCACCCATCAAATCATGGTTCCAAGATTTTGAGGGTACAACCTGCTCGACTGCCTTGAGGGAACCCAAGGCTAGCGGAGGCCTACGGAGGCCTTAGGGAGAGAAATTCCAGTCCGATGGAAGGAATATCTGACATAAGATCTTTCAATCTCCATGTGTCATGAAACAACGTGAAACATGGACTCTATCTTCAGACTTGAGATAGAAGTGCCATAAGACCCGCGGTATGGGTCAAAACTCGATAAAACTGTGAGATAGAAAATAGCGTCTAACAGAAAGGCGTTATTTAAAGAATTAGCGTCAGAATGAACAGGCGCTATATTAGAAATTAGCGTCTGTTTAGAGAGCCGCTCATTCTTCAATTTACTGAATTTAAGAAATTTTACATCAATTGGCGTCCTTTCGAGAAGGCACCATATATTTAAATAGCGTCCATGTGATGGACGTCCATTCATAATTTCCAGAATTCTATATATATATTCAATAATTAACAAGATTTTGGCGTCTCTGTGAAGAGGCGCTAATCCTTATATTTATTTTATTAACTAAAGAAACAGCGCCTAAGTGACATATGTGAA
Source organism: Amorphophallus konjac (assembly GCA_022559845.1). Taxonomy (NCBI): domain Eukaryota; kingdom Viridiplantae; phylum Streptophyta; class Magnoliopsida; order Alismatales; family Araceae; genus Amorphophallus; species Amorphophallus konjac. Next base: position 138,172 of record JAHNEJ010001997.1, on the reverse strand, counting down.
TTCTTTATATATATAGATTTCAGGAAATAACGCCTTTGTACACGGGTGCATGTTTTAAATTCGTGACGAGGGTTTAGCCGCTAATTCCTTTCTCTGTTGCACACTACAATGTATCACATGGATACGATTGCAGACACAAGGAAACTGTTCATTACTCGTATTACTGTTCATTAGGGGATGAACAATGCTACTTTCAAACCAGAGATATTTCTAGGAATCTGAAGATATGATATTGAAGAGAAAATTACAGTGAATCCAGAAACATGCATAACATGAATTTTAGGTACATGGTTCCATAGTTATAGAATTTTAAATGTACTGTAATTATTAATTATCTAAGGGAATTAGTCAGTCTTACTGTCGCTGATTAATTCACGTCCGTTTAAACGGGCGCTGATTCTTGAAAATAGCGGCCACTGCTATGGTCGCCAATTCACTATCATGTAGAAAACGTTCTACAACATGCAAAAATGGTAACATAAGATCGTAGAAAGCTACATGGCCTATATATCATGAGGATTGCATGGTTTGTATGAATTTTAAAAGAGTTTTGCTTGGGAGATTGCCTATCTTACGAAGCTTTAATGGATAGAGACGCAAGAGGGAAGCAGAAGCAACATGAAGAAGAAGAAGAACATAGGAAGAAGCTTTTCGCTTCTTCGTGCAGCAACGGCAGCAGCAACAGGGACAACGAAGGAAGAAAGAAGAAGACACCTTCTTCACGAACAGGATGAAGACTTCCCCGCAGCACGTAGCAGCAGGGAAGACAATCACGAACAAGAGGACGTCGACGCAACAACACCTTCCAACGCACGAGCAGTAACTCTCATGCGTTCGATTGAGCTGGGTATTTATAGGGGAAAGAACCCCCATACGTGCAAGAATCCTATTAGGTTTTAACCTTCCAAGCATGATCATATCGTTTTCAAATTCTTAGCCGCTTTCCAGGTTTGATCCTAATGCTCCAAGCAACCATGTTCGATTGTGAAACCCTTACCTCCTATGTATGCTTCGAATGTAATAATAAGAGTTTGTAAAACCTAAAGACCCTATTGTAATAGTATTTATGTATGTACTCTTAAAAGCCCATTTTCTGTTGGGTTTTAATCTTAATTGAGTTTATATTTATTTGTAATGGGTTTATACGTGAGAAGCCCATTGAGCTTATTTATGGCCTTTTCTCCTTCCTTGCTAATCCAAACCCATTATGGGTTGGGCTTTTTCCTTTTGAGGATTAATTTGTAGTGGGTTTCAAAGCCCACTTATTTAATATTAATACCCACTATTTATTTTAGCTATTCTCCTTTACTTATATCAAAATTTTATGTTCCATATTTGTTATATGTCTAAGATTATTATATATTATTATATATTCTCTTTTAGATTTTCGGGTTGCTACATCCACCCCCACTTAAAAGAATTTGATCCTCTAAATTCACATGATTTTCTTTCCATAACAGTGGGGTAAAATCACTATATTCAAACCATGTATTCTAACTAGATCCATTTCCCATAGCATGCCAAAGTACTAGATCACCATATCTAAGCATGCAATTATAATAAGGCAGGTTTAGAGTTACCTTCCAAGCTTGTAGCCAGCCTTGCCGCTTTGGTCCACCTTGTTGCTTATCCAGCAGCGCTTGCTCCTTTATAAGAGGACAACGGGCGATCCTATGGTCTTCACTCCCGCAATGGATGCATTTCCCGAGTTTGTACCAACACTCTTCCAGTTTGTGCCCTCCTTTGTTACAGTGTTCACACTTGGCCTGAACATCCTGTTGATCCTCATTCCTGGGTTTCTTGTCCTTTCGGGAACCATTACCCCCATTGGACCTCTCTTTCCATTCACGGGTTCCCCACTCTTGGATCCATTTGCTAACCCCTTCTTGGCAATCTTTCCTTTAATCCGTTCCGCCATGTCCAAAGCATCTTCTAATAGTTGTGCTTTCTTACCATCTCAATGTATGTTTGGATCTCCATTGGTGCTAATTGAGGCATAAATTCTATCTTCAACCCGTTCATAAATCGCTTGGCTCTCATCTTTTCCATGCTGACTAAATGAGGTGCATAACGGGCTAATCTAGAAAACTACGCTTCATAGTCTGCTACCGATAAACTACGTTGTTTTAATGATGCAAACTCATAGCCTTTCCTTTCTCGGATTCTCTTGAAAAATACTTCTCATTAAAGTGTTCCAGGAACTCGTTCCATGTTACTTGATTGTCGAGCAAAATTACTTCTACCGATTCCCACCATGCTCGGGCATCTCTTTCTAATTGGTATGTTCCTAATAACACCTTCTCTTGGTCGGTACATTGCGTAACCCCGAAGGTCCTTTCTATCTCTCTTACCCAATTCTCGGCCTTGTCTGGGTCAGTAGACCCACTAAACTTCGGGGGATTCATCGCTTGGAAACTCCGATACAAATCTCCCATTCCACGATGTGCTCCGCCTTGCGCCACATGTTGCAAGGCCTGTCTTAAACATTGGACAATACGCTGCATCTCTCTCCATTGGACTCGCTCGGCAGCCATCTTAGCCTACAAAACAAGTTTTTAAAGTAATGATTATTCATATCTTGACATTAATTCAACGTGGATGAATCATATTTTTATTGGTTAGCCCATGGCCCTACCCAATTCTCACGGAATTCTTATAGGGTAACTGACAAGGACAACACAACCTGAAACTTAGACTTAATGACCTAGGGATTTAGAAAAGCCTAGGCTCTGATACTGCTTCTGTCACGCCCCGAACAAATAGCAGCGGAACGTGTTGCTCGGAACGTGACAGCGAAACAGTCGTGTCGATCAGGGAAAACCATAAGGCACAAATAATAGACAAAATATATTTTCATTTCAAATATAAGTTTATTACAACTTTTGACTTTAACTGATAGACTCAATAAAAGAAAATTACAAGGACACTTGACTAACTAAACTTGACATAAGACTTGGAGGGATCATCTAAGTGCAGAAGCTTTTTTCACTTTTGCCCTTACCCATCTTGGTTGCACTCGTTCTCAATATTACCTGAAAAATATGAAAAAAATACTAGGTGAGTGAACGCTCAGTAGGTCTTATATCTCTTGCTCCAAGCTAGCTTTAAGTAATTAACAAGTTAACATGAATATGCAGATCATGCAATGTACAATAATCAAAAGCTATAATGGCACGAGACAATTCAATAATTTGGAGATAATTTCAAGAATTATAGAGGCAATAGACTGGACAATACTTAGAGAGTAATTTCAAGAGCAATCGTGATGAGACAATAACAATCATTTCAATAAGGTGCTCGCGTTTACAAGAGCATAACTTGAGAATATCATTTGTAGGATTGGCCATATGTATAATAATAATTCAAACATTCGAGTCATGAACATGTCAATCTTTTGTGGAAATGTCATAGATCAATCTTACTTTTCATTGGTGCAATGTCACACCCGGTCAATCATGATTACCGACACACGTTTGGACTTTGCCTCGTCCATGGGATCGGATCAGGACCTTGTCACTTTTCTTTTCTAGCATTGAGTATCAATCATTTGGACCCATAGCCCCTTTTAAGTTCTAGATCAATTCCACGTCATTTAATGGCCAAAGAGTTCCAAGGATCAAATCATGTAGGAACAATAAGGTAGATTTACGGAATAGAGATTCCAAGGATAGAACTTGTACAAGGATAACATGGCGATAAATCATATAGAACCAAGACATATACGACATCTGGGATTATTGGCGTCCACTCAGGCCACCACCAATTACAGAATAGGCGTCCACTGTAGTGGTCGCTAATTCTGTGAACAGAACATGCACGAAGAAATAACGTCACCTGTAGTGATCGTTAATTCAATATGGCGTCCACTGTGACAGTCGTTATTTCATGTTTTAGCATCAAATATCATGGTCGTCAATTCCAGGCAGTGACAGGCTCTCATAGAACACCACAAACAGCGCTTTGTGATGGCTAGGGCGTCATGTTTCTTCAGCGTGACATGACAATCATAGTTCTAGGGTTTTGAGGGTACAACCTGCCGGTTGCCTTGAGGGAATCCAAGGTTAGCGGAAGCTTATGAAGGCCTTAGAGAGAGAAATTCCAGTCCAGCGGAAGGAATATCCGGTGGAGGGTCTGTCAATCTCCAGGAAATAATGTGTATCGTGAAATAACGTGAAACATGGACTCTATCTTCGGACTTGAGATAGAAGTGCCATAAGACCCGCGGTATGGGTCAAAACCCGATAAAACTGTGAGATAGAAAATAGCGTCTAACAGAAAGGCGTTATTTAAAGAATTAGCGTCAGAATGAACAGGCGCTGTATTAGAAATTAGCGTCTGTTTAGAGAGGCGCTCATTCTTCAATTTACTGAACTTAAGAAATTTTACATCAATTGACGTCCTTTCGAGAAGGCGCCATATATTTAAATAGCGTCCATGTGATGGACGTCCATTCATAATTTCCAGAATTCTATATATATATTCAATAATTAACAGGATTTGACGTCTCTGTGAAGAGGCGCTATATCTTTAGGTAGCGTCCATGGGTTGGACGTTAATTCATAAATTTCCATAATTTTAACAATTTACAAGATTTGGCGTCTATGTGAAGAGGCGCTAATCCTTATATGTATTTTATTAACTAAAGAAACAGCGCCTAAGTGATAGACGCGAATTCTTTATATATATAGATTTCAGGAAATAACGCCTTTGTACACGGACGTAGGTTTTAAATTGGTGATGGGGGTTTAGCCGCTAATTCCTTTCTCTGTTGCACACTACAACGCATCACATGGATACGATTGCAGACACAAGGAAACTGTTCATTACTCGTATTACTGTTCTTTAGGGGATGAACAGTGCTACTTTCAAACCAGGGATATTTCCAAGAATCTGAAGACATGATATTGAAGAAAAAATTACAGGGAATCCAAAAATATGTATAATATGATTTTTAGGTACATGGTTCCATAGTTATAGAATTTTAAATGTACTGTAATTATTAATTATCTAAGGGAATTGGCATCAATCTTACTGCCATTGATTAATTCACGTCCGTTTAAACGGGCGCTGATTCTAGAAAATAGCAGCCACTGCTGTGGTCGCCAATTCATTATCATGCTGAAAACGTTCTACAACATGCAAAAACGGTAACATAAGATCGTGGAAAGCTACATGGCCTATCTATCATGAGGATTGCATGGTTTGCATGAATTTTAAAAGAGTTTTACATGGGAGATTGCCTACCTTCCGAAGCTTTAACGAACGAAGACGCAAGAGGGAAGCAGAAGCAGCAGGAAGAAGAAGAAGAACAGGGGAAGAAGCTTTTCGCTTCTTCGTGCAGCAATAGCAGCAGCACAACAACTGCAGCAGCAAAAAGGACGACGAAGGAAGGAAGAAGAAGACACCTTCTTCACGAACAAGATGAAGACTTCTCCGCAGCACGTAGTAGTAAGGAAGACGATCACGAACAGGAGGACGTCAACGCAGCAACACCTTCGAACACACTAGCAGTAACTCTCATGCGTTCGATTGGGCTGGGTATTTATAGGGGAAAGAACCACCATACGTGCAAGAATCCTATTAGGTTTTAACCTTCCATGCATGATACTATCGTTTCCAAATTCTTTGCCGCTTTCCAGGTTTGATCCTAATGCTCCAAGCAACCTTGTTCGATTGTGAAACCCTTACCTCCTATGCATGCTTCGAATGTAATAATAAGAGTTTGTAAAACCTAAAGACCCTATTGTAATAGTATTTATGCATGTACTCTTAAAAGCCCATTTACAGTTGGGTTTTAATCTTAATTAAGTTTATATTTATTTGTAATGGGTTTATACGTGAGAAGCCCATTGAGCTTATTTATGGCCTTTTCTCCTTCCTTGCTAATCCAAACCCATTATGGGTTGGGCTTTTTCCTTTTGAGGATTAATTTGTAGTGGGTTTCAAAGCCCACTTATTTAATATTAATACCCACTATTTATTTTAGCTATTTCTCCTTTACTTATATCAAAATTTTATCTTCCATATTTGTTATATGTCTAAGATTATTGTATATTATTATTTATTCTCTTTTTAGATTTTCAGGTTGCTACACCCCCACCATTTCTCTCCCTCACTCTCTCGTTTTCACTCTCTCACCCTCTCGTTTTCTCTCCCTCTCTCCCTCCACCTCTCTGGTGGCCGACGGTCAGCGGCGTTGGGCGAGATTGGGGGACGGTGTGGGTTGCGAGCAGCGGGGACCGACGTGACGAGCAGGAGGCAGTGGCGTGGCGTGCTCGCGAGAATGGGGTTCGACTCGTGCGAACGCGCAGATTTTCTGGCGGATTTCTTCACTAGAGATAGGGGGACGGATCCCTAGCACTCTCGTACGTTTCCTTTTGTGATTCCGTGTTATGGCGAGGCCGAGAGTGGGTGCATGGCTTATTTGAGGGAAAATATACATTTTTGGGACGAGCGACTGTTTCGGTCGTTTAGGTACCGATTTGCGGTTTGGATTCAGTTTTCCGGATGTAGGAATGCCCGGGGTGGATTCCCCTTGCTTTCCCCTTCGCATCGAGGCGAATGGGGCCCCAGATCAAACTGCGCATGGAGTTCGGTCCGTTTCTGCTAACCCGGCAGGGGACGGCCACGGGTGTGGCGATTTGTGTCCCGGAACTAGGCGGCTAGAAGTCTGGTCGCCCAGGTTGTTGGGCGGCCAGGACCCTGGCCGCCCTGCCTTGTTCCTTCCCTCTCTCTCCCAAGTTGCAGGTGACAATACTGTTGGCCGCCTTGCCTTGTTCCTGGGTGGCTAGAGGTCTGGCCGCCCTGGTCTGCTGGGCGGCCATCACTCTGGTCGCCCAGACTTTGTTATGCCTTGGACTGGGCGGCCAAAGACGTGGCCACCCAAGCCTACTGGGCGGCCAAGGAGATGGCCCCCCAGTGCACAGGGTGGCCCTGTGCTGGGCAGCCAGTGGTGTGGCCGCCCAGGCCACTGGGCGGCCAGGAGGTTTCACCTCCCAGCCCCTTTCTGCCCCGGTATGCCGTGCTTCACCGTTTCTTGCCCCGAGGTGTCCGTATGTGACATGGTTCCGCAGAAGAGGTGTCCGTGTGATTCTCTGTAATCCAAGATTCTGTATAAGTATCATGGGCCATCCCTGTGGAATTTGGGTATTGTAGGGAGTGTTCTCCCCCGTGTGAGTTTTCGTTCGTAGAGGTCCAATGGGTTTAGTAATGTATGGCTATCTCGTGACACGTTATATATGTATGGTTAGATTGATACGAACCGGTGGTATTCCGGTGGTTTCTGCTTCTTCAGCGAGTTCTCACCTTCGGTGACTTTCCCCACTAGTCGTAGCTTTCCTACGCACGCGTGTGCGGACCCACTTGGGAGTGATGGAAAGTTTTCCCAGTGTGACGATTTTTATTCTGGTTATCATAGGGCCCCTCGTCCTTGCAGCCTGAGTCTGGGCTAGGGGGAAAACTAGCTAGAGGACCCGACTTAGAGCGCATAGTCTGTGTGTGCACACGTGATTGGAGGCGTCGGACACGCGCTGACGAGTGCGACCCCAGCTAGTCCTTGTTCTGTGATTACGTAGTTAGCATCTCTCAGTTTTCGTCTGGGACGAGTAGGGAGACACCTGGGGTGCGGACTAAGACATCAGGGGACGCATCCGGCCTTACTTCTAGTGGGTAGTGCTCCTGTCACCTGAGAGGTTACAACTCAGGTTTCCTTCTGACGAAGTTCAATGTTTTGGCGGCTCGGTGTCCTTATGACACGTGATCGAGACCTGATTCCTTGTCGTCTTCGAGAGTTGTGTCCGATTGTGAAGCCGTGTTCCTTCGATGACCCACCGTGAGTCTACCTGGTAGCCCAGATTCTAGCATTTGTGCCCTAGGAGAGATATTCCGAGGCAGGTCATCGTGTTCTAGCTTTCTGTGGCCCAGGTTACTAGAATCAAGCTTCAATGTGGGTTATGCTCGATACTCGAGGTATTCCGACAGTGTGCAGTGCTATTCTTTCTACCTTACTGCTTTACCTATCTTACTGCCTTTATATTTATTTACTTGTTGCTATGTTCATTTCGTTTTGTTGTGGTGGGGATCCGTGGAACCCCTACTGAGCCAATGAGATGAGGCTCACCCCTTTTCTTTTCAGATTCGGCATACCTCCTCGTCGTTTGGAGGTCTTGAGCATGCCGGGAGTCTTAGCGTTGCCAGCTTCTGCTAGTCGGGATGTCCCAAGGCTTTGTACTTTTCTTTTGTTGAGCTGTACCTTTAGAACTTGTATATCTGGACTGAAAATTATATAAAATTATGTAAACTTATTTATAAATGTAAATTTTAATTATAGCACTTTAATTCCTGCATTTATTTTAGATTTTTGTACACTCCCGTGGCACCTATTAAACCCTTCCGAGCTTCCCAACTCATGGGTGGCGGCGTAGCATCCGAATGGTATCGAGCTTGACCCGATATCTGGATCTTGGGTCGTTATATTACTGGACCATGCTGGGTCTGGCCCATCTTCCCCTCCTCACCTGCAACATTTATATTAGGAAAACCATGAAAAACTTTTCCCAAAGGCAAATAAACTTCAAATTAGGAAAATGAAGTAATTGGGCTCGGACTGAGCCTTCTAGAAGATGGAGCTAGAATGTGTTTGGGCGGTAGGGTGTGACTTGAAATGTGTCCACCTAGACCGCCGCAATCTGGAAATGTTAATTAAGGTAGGAAAATCCATAAAAAAATGGAGAGCTTCAACGCATCCAAGGAGATGGATGCGATTTAAACTGAAACGTGCCTTCCTCCTAGGGCACGATTTAGATAACTTCACTTTCAAGTGGAATTCAAAAGTCAAATTGTGGAAGGTCGGAGCTGAATGATGTCTTAATATATTGACGTGAATTAGAGTGAGACTCTTTTGCATCATAGACAGAAAGCGTGAAGACGATAGGGAGGAAGATGAATCGCATCAAACAGGAGTGACGTGAATTATAGAATCGCATCCAAAGAGACGATCGCAACTTGAAGATGAACGCGGTCAGGGGATCAACCGCATTTTGGAGAGAGGATTTGAATCGCATCCAAGGAGAGCGACGCGTTCAAGGAATTATGTCAAAATGGGAAAAATCAAAAAAATATGAAAAATCACACAAATAAGCCAATTTTGAGGGCCACTTTGGGGTATTATGTTGTGATATGATATTTACTCAATATGATGTCAAAAGTAACGTGTCTATAGGCATAAGTTGAGTAGGTTCTTAGGTGACACCATTTTTCAAGATAACATCTTTCAAGACAATGTGCAACGATTGATCGGAAAATGGCACAAGAGAAAGACTCTAAAGGGTGATAGACTCATCTAGTGGCTAATTCTCCATGCCACCATTTGGGTGTTATGTAGAAATAGTAGTTTTCAGAAGGGAAGCTAGAGTATAAGGCCAAGATTGCATCATTTATGTAACGATCCAAGATCCAGATACCGAGTCAACCCCGATACCATTCGGATCTTACGCCGTCACCTACGAGCTGGAAAGCTCGGAAGAGTTATTTGGTGTGTTGTAGTTATGCATTGAAATTCTAAACAATGGCAGGAATGTAAATTACAAGATTAATATATAACTATAGAAATAAAATTAATAATTTACAATAATTAATATAACTATAGAGTCTAGTCCACAAGTCCAGTCAACTAAAAGAGACTTGTACTTTGCTATAGGGCACACCCCGTCACTGACAAGTTGGCATACTACAGATCCTCCGACCGGAAAGCTCCATCTTCAAGAGAAGCGCTACACCTTAAAAAGTAGAGAGTGAGTCTCATCTCATTGGCTCAATAGGGGTTCCGCGGATCCCCACCACAACGGAAACGGTAAGCAATAACAACATTAGCAACAATATAGTAACAACAATAAAAAAATAACGACAGCGGTCGGAACCACAAAAACGGTAAATAGAGAAACCACGAAGCCTCTATGCCACCCTAAGTCTCGCGGTTGTAACAATCAATCTTGGCTGACGGAACCTCTAACAAGGCCACGCGGCCCAACCTGTAACCTCCACCCTCGGGGGGATATCTAAACACTAGTAAACCTCGGTCTTGAGATAAAACCAGTGAGAGAACCATGCCCCATGCACAGGGTGACACCAGCCCGTCTACTGGAAGGGCCACGACAACGTTGTCGGTAACTCAACCTTCACCGGCCTAGGACCTGCTACTCAAGTATACACAGCAAGGCCAGATGCATCCACTAACGTCTTATACTACACCAAGATCTCATATGCGCGCACACCACCTACACGGTCTCGGGAGGAGCAGAGGAGCCACACACACACACCACACCCTGGGACTGGTTAGGATCCGTACCTCTGCGCCCATCAGTATGGCCGTGTCCAGCTACCTGACACGGGGTACACACCACTGCATCTGTCGACAACGTACACTTGTCCTAACCAAGGTACACACGCTCAGGCGGTCTCGCCTCTGCACAAGGAGCGTCGCACACACTAGGCAGTCTTGTCCGGTCCAACCACGATCAGCCACTAGGATCTTCCGCAGTCTCGTGGAATCCCACCAAACTCTATCATCCACGGTCCCGTGGGAATCTCGAGAAAGGCGTACACGCATGCGCAAACCACCGCAACCCACGGTATGACACCACGGTGCTAAGAAAACTACCCATGATCTAAAGACGGAAATTAGTGGACACCGGCCCACTAAACCCACACAGAGACTACCCACCACGATCAAAGAACTCACGCGGATATGACCCTTCGCGGTCACAGGACTCACCAGGATATAACTCACCACGGCACACACACAAGTCATGTGGAAATAACCCCACTTATACAACCGAGCACATCATAAGGAATCTATAAAATCTGAGGTTACGTGAATCCATTCTCGAGCGACCGCCGCGCTCACAAGACCGAAATGGTCCAATTTCTATGGGTTTCCAAGTATATAACATTAGTTTTTATATTTCAGTGCGAAAACCTATTTTCGGGGGTCAACCGGGCCGGACAGGCCCCAATCAATCGACCAGTAGTGCTGGTCGATCGACCAACACTGAGACAGGTCGGTCGACCAACACTGAGATAGGTCGTTCAACCAACACCCTGGTTGGTCAACCGACTGGCCCCTAGCAGTCAACCGAATCTGCCTAGTGGCAACTAGCCCGAGCAGGTACCCAATCGGTCGACCGAATCCAGGAATCGGTCGACCAATTTCGACACTTCTGTGACAGGAACCCCTCCGTGAGGTCCCGTTCCACGCCCAACTCACTCCATTGCGAGCGGGAACCATGGGAAAACGCTTCCTGGCCTCTAACACACCCATTCACCTCAAATGAACTAAAAATCGTCGCTTGAATCGACAAAATCGTCACTCGTCCCGAAATATGCATTTCAACTTAAACATGAAGGAAACCCACTCTTCCTTACCCGAATCGAGTGAAATCGCGAGGGAATAATGCAAGGAGTGTAAGAATCTGTCCCCCTACCTTATAGGAAGAAATCACGCTAGTTTGGGGCCGATCCACGCTGAAATCACTCGTCCCACAGTCGATTCTTCACGAAATCTCGAAAAATCCTCCACCATGATGCCGCCTCCCGTTCCACGCTCCGATCCTCGCCGCTCGTCACCCACGCCGCCCTCCACCTCGCCGCAAGTCTTCTCCATCGACTCGCCAAAGAAGAAGAGGGAGAGAGGGAGAGACGTGAGACTGAGAGAGGGAGAGAACGAGAGTGAGGGAGAGAGAGTTACAAGAGGGAGAGAGGGAGAAATGAGAGGGGTGGGGGTTTTTAAAGAAAACTTTCTTTTTTTCTTTTTTTAATTAAATTTTTTTAATAACTCTAAACAATCTCAAAAAATGAATTTTGACTCCGAAAAAATTTAGGAAAAAGCTAGGCCGCTTCACATGCCCCCACATACCCAAAATAATTCACACACATACCATCTAGGGGTCCGAAGATCCGATATTAAAATCTGAAACCCTTATAGACACGATCCGAAACCCGCGAAAATACAATCCGACAATCCAGGGCATTACAATTTATTGTGTTGAAAGTGAGAGAGGAGGCCTCGATTTATGCAAAGTGGACACACAATTCTTTCTTTTTTATTTTGCCAAGGGATTAGTGGGTGCCACACCATCTAGGTGGTTGTATAAGGATCTTTTGGGAACTCTTTGCTTATACTTGCATATTTCTCTTCTTAATCTAACATAATTTTGTGGTTCCAACCACTTTCAAAAGAACTATGGTTTTCCTTTGATATTAAATGGCTTTCGATTCTTTTATCTAACTGAGAATGTTCACCTTAGCTCAAGAAGAGTAAGCCATGTCTTTTCGTCTTATTCTATGTAATGCATCTAATTGTGTGCCTAACTAATTTGAAATAGTGTCAAAGATGTAACATCCTCTGTCGTTCAAGCTCCAATTTGAAGGTTGAAGAAATTGTGATCACTCGTTCACCTTGATCCTTTCAAGATAAAGAATGGTTGCAGTCTTGTTAAAACTCCCAAGATATTTGAAATAGAGATGTGTACGCCTTCGCTTTCAGTGGTAAATGTATACACCTTAGTCGATCAGAAACTATGGAGTGAATCTTTTCAATTGGCATTTAATGCGCAGGGACATTAACTCGTTTGTTGCACTCTCCTCTTGTTAAATTCTTAGTAAGTCTTGGTAGTCTTAAACAGGGTTTATTGACTAAAATATCGCAAGGTAGGCATTCTTCTTTATAAGATGCTCTATGATTACACACCCTTCAGAGGGAAGACAACACAAAAGACATTCGCCAATATTCCTCACAAAGATCTTAAGTTTCCTGCAAGCACATCAGTGAGTTCTATATCCTAAGAAGACTAATTGCAATCACTTTCACTTGTCTCTTCATTAGTATCTTTTGTGTGTGTGTGTGGGGGGGGGGGGGGGTGTGGAGGGTCGAAAGATCAAGCTTTATAGTCAAAACTTATAGAGCTAAGTATGTCTTCTCTTTGTATGTTACTATACTATGAAAGGTCATATTAAGTGGATAACTAGCTGTTCTGTGAATCAATTGGTCCATGTTTGGAAATATCTAAAAGCTTAGAATTTCATACATATATGAAAACCCCCATTGCAACTTCTCTGACTTTGTGGTGGATTTCCACTAATCCATCATGGCCAACTTGGGAATGCTTTTCCAACTGAAGTTTACATAATTTTTTTCACACATTTGGAAAGGTTCTATTTCAATTCTCAGACGGATGTCCATCAACATTGGACAGCTTGAATAGGAGAGTGCATGCTTCTGCAGTCCTTCGGTAAAAAATTTAGGGAAATGATACTCGTTTATCTTTCTCCATAGAGCTTTAAAAGTCTATCATTTTGTTTTCATTTTAAAACTGGGAGAACTGGAGTCGGCCTGAGGGCGAGCTGGATCGCCGAAGGCGTGTTGGGTGAGCTGGAGCAGACCTGAGGGCAAGCATGGTCGCCGGAGGCATGCTGGGTGAGCTGGAGAGGGCCTGAGGGTGAATAGGGTCGCCGTGATTGGAACGTAATTCTTGAAAATAAGCGGACTTTCCAGATTTGGAGGGCAGTGCACCCATAGCAGAAAGTAAGTTTAAAAGGTTTTTTGAAAAATAACTGCAATTTTGTTTTTATGTTCTTGCTGCATTTCTAGTAATTATGCCATCCCTGGGCATAGGTGAGCCTCTCTGCTAGACAGTTAGCCTCTCTTTTGTATTGATTTATCCCGGGGTTAGCTCTAAGTTAACTCCGGGATAAATTTTTTTGTACTTTGGTAAGGAGTTAGTGTTAGTCGGGTTAGGTTAAGGGCTAACCCAAGGATATTCTTGGATTTTGAAACTCACACCCAAGAGTGGGTTAAGGTGAGTTAACCTCCTACCTCAATAAATGCTATCTTAAATGTGTCTCTCTCTCTCATAATAAATGCTATTTCTCTCTCTCATTATTACTAGGTTAACTTACTATTTACCAAATCATACTAGATTAAAATTAGGTTAGCCCACATCCTTACTCCCAGATTAACTACCCTCCTACCAAATCAAAAATGGGTTAATTTCAGACTACTTTAATCAAGTTAACTTAGCCCATCTTTAATCTAACTCCATACCAAAGCCACCCTTAATGTACCCCCTGTTGCATAGGGATCTAAGAAACAGACTAACGCGAGGGAGATAATGGCATCGAGAAGCATTCGTTCTTACATGGTGTCAATTGGGCTCTCATTCGTTGCATGGGAAGTTGTCAACCCATAGCCATGTGCGTTGAATGTTACATGATACTCACACACTGGACTGCACAAAAAAAAATCTACTTTATGGCATAACAACTTATTTTTTTAAGTATAAATCATTATTACATACAAAACGAAATTACAGATATATCATTTTTAGAAATACATTAACATACATATCACTACTATTTTAAAAAACTTTCAAATATGTCATCGTTGTAACCCTCAATTGTCACCCGTCAATTTAACCATAGTTAAGTCTAACTAGACGTGAGAAAAGATGAAAATGGTCATAGATATCTCTCTTAGTTTCTGACTTATTTGCAAATAAGATCATAAATACAATCATAAAATAAAAATAACACATCTCATAGGGATATATAAATAAATAATTAAATTTCATGGTTGAAGCGTTTAAAAGATCATCTTTTCCCTCCTCTTCGATGGGTATTCAAACCCTAAAATAGTGGCTTTGATGGGTTTTCAAACCCTAAAATGATGGCGGAGACGTCTCGAGGAAAGGTAGGCTAGGGATGCCACAGAGGAAGAAGTGGTGGCTGACCGGTGGAGGCAAAAAGAGGGGAGTGTTGGGGGACAGGAATGACCTTCCCATCTGACAGAGAGAGAAATGTGGAGAGGAGAGAGATAGATGCGTATGAGAGACAGAGAGGGGAAGAGGCGAGAGAGAGAGAGAGAGGGACGGTGAGAGAGAATCGTAGAGAGGGAGAGAGGGACGATGAGAGAGAGGATCGTAAAGAGAGAGAGAGAATTGCCATCGCGGCCTATAGCTCCTCTCTCTCTCGTCGTTCCCACCCCCATCGCACTAACCCCCCCCCCCCCCCCCCCCGCTTCTGCCACCACCGTCGGTCTTCGGCCCCCAACCCCCCACCGCTACGTCCTACTGCTCCTCTCTCTCTCTCTCTTTCATCGTCCCCAGTCCACTGTTCCCACCCTCATCCCCCCGCCTCCGCTGCTACTCCCATTGCTCCTCCAATGGTGACAAAGGGAAAAGAGAGCGCACAAGCAAGAGGAAAGTCGCTCCGTGTGGGAACGACTTTCCTCTGAAGTCGCTCCCACATGGAGCAACTTTCATCTCTCGCTCTCTCTCTCCCTCTATCTCGACCCTACCTCCCGCCAAGAGCGACCTTGTGCCCCCTTCCCCCTCCTGCCGTCGGCCCTGCACTCTTTGTCTATCTCTTAGCCTCTCTCTCCCGCCACCAGCTCTCTCTATCTCTCTCTCTATCTCTCAGTCTCTCCCCCACCCCTTGCTCTCTCTGTCTATCTCTCAACCCCTCTCTCTCCCACCACCTGCTCTCTCTCTATGTCTCGGTCTCTCCCCCACCCTCTACTCTCTATGTATATCTCTCAGCCTGTCTCTCCACCTGCTCTTTCTCTCCCTATCTCTCATTCTCTCGCTCGCCCCTGCTCTCTCTCTATAACTCTCATCCTCTCTCGCTCCGTCACCTACTCTCTCTCTCTATCTCTCGATAACAACAGTGGCCGTCGAAGCTCCCCTCCCACCTAACCGCCAAAACCCCCTCCCCATCTCCCTTCTCCCTCTCTCTCTCTCTCTCTCTCTAATACTGACCGCCAGAGCCCCCTCCCACCTAACCTCCGGAGCCCCCCTCCCCATCTCCCTGCTCTCTCTCTCTCTCTAAGACTGATTGTCGGGGCCCCCTCTCTATCTCCTTGTGCTCTCTCTCTCTCTCTGACTGACTGCCAGAGCCACCTCCCACCTGACCGTCAGGCCCCCCTCCGCATCTCTCTCTCTCTCTATGTGGGGGGTACTTTAGTCATCTAAATGTCAGAGGTGCCTTTTGATCATTTGACCGCCACTAAATAAGAATATTGACATCTTTTAAGAATATCACGTCGACGAAAATTAACTATGATGACATATCTATAAATTTTTCAGGATAGCAGTGATATATATGCTAATATATTTCCAAGAGTGACAAATCTATAAATTCGCACCTAACAATGTAAAAAAAACCCTAACAGATATTTAGTACCACTAGCAGCTATACCTAAGACTATAGCCAGGATGCTTTGGTCCAGATGTGATCGGTTCTGACAAAAATAAGTGAACTAAACAGCATCATCGGTTCTTGGATTGGCCTCTCTCTCTCTTTCTCTCTCGTCAGTGTCTAAGATGGGAGCCTATGTCCATTTTTTCTCTCTCTCTCTATATTCTTTTAATAAAAATAAGGGTAAAATAATAATTTTATATAAGTGAGTTATCGCAGTTTACAAGGAGTGTCAACTCTAGGGGCATCACGATTGGGTTTAAAAGATTTCATGCGTATCGCGATAGATATGATGAAGTTGGGGTACAGTGGTTATTTCGAAAGATTCTAAAAGTATACGAGTAATTTTCTCATTTTCTTATAAATAAATTTTGTAATCTTTATAAATGTTATGCCCATTATTCCTTACCAAAGTTGTTTCCTCTCAGATGAATTTAGAATTTCCTTACAAAACGCAACTTCTTTCCTGTACACCGTCACAGAGATACTATGTAAAAACTAGTGTTTGGAAGTAACATCCGAAACGGCAACGGGAATCAAGGAATATCTCGTCGAGGGGTCAAAGATCGAACTGGTGTCATTGTATCCTCCAGATACGGTTGTCAATGGACTGTGGACCCGACCTCACTTAGAGCCAGGTCATTAAATCTTTTTCAACTCACGAGCCCTGTTCCTAAAAATGCAGCCCATGAAATCCCACGAATTAGACTCGAGATTTTAATTCGACCCGCGGGCCGACCCAACCTATTTTTTCTCTCTTAATTTTTTTATTTTACTTACTTAAAATTTTAAACTTTCTTATTTTACTTAATTAAAAATTATTTATAAATAAATTAATATTTAAAATTTTAATTAATTTAATGAGACTGTATGTTTATATTTTTATATATATTATTTTTCATTAACTTTTTTTATTAAATTAGTGGAGTCAAGTCGAACTAAAATCGAGCCTTATACTTTGATGAAATAGTCAGGCCCAACTTGACTTAGACATAACTCAAATCCGGGCTGAACTTAGACTTTAAAATTAAAGAGCTGTGCCCGAACCAAACTGACCTAAACTAAGCACGGCCCGTTCTCGACTCACTCACAACCATACCTCCAAATGTGGGTCTCTTGGTAATTAGGGAAACAATTTTGCATTTTGTAATTATGTCGTTCCCTGGATTAACTAAACAAGGCATTATAAGCTTTTGGAAATTCACAAAAATAATATTATTTTAATAACAGTTCTGCATTTTGAAATTGTCTGTTCTTGGAAATTTTGCATTTTGCAATTATCTGTTCTTGGATTGGGCACCTACATACACATCTCAAATGAAACTAAAGATATGATGTTGCATCCCCTCCATCGTCTTCTAAAGGGATACCAAACGTCAATGGCATGCCCCTTGCCCACAGTATTGTTTCGTTTGATGGGCAATATTTTGGTCTCAGCATTCGAGGCACCATATTCTATCCTAAAGGTTGTTGGCCATCTTGTTGGTGTAAGCATTCCTGATCGGGGGAGACAAAACAAAGATCGAAGCAGTCAATAGTGTCCGTTGACATTCGAGGTGCGGATAATACAAAATGACTGTGTTTAGGAAGGCCTGATATAAGAAGCTGGACAGAGATTCTCAGATACTAGTAAAAAAAACTCAAGGAAATGAAACGCAGTACCCCATAAATCAATAACAAAGCTGCTGCAGAGACAACAGGAAAAAAAAAAGAATGTAGGGCTTACTTGAGGGCCAAGAAGTGTCGTAAGAGATGGCCGATCCAGGCTGCCACGTCAACATGTGAAACTCTCCATTCTTTGCGCTTTAGCAGCTAGTCGTCGGATTTCTTGACGAGACTCAGCAGTATCCCAGCACCGAGAGTGGTAGCAACAATACCCAGAGAAGCCTCTGTCGATATATGATAGCCTGCAGGAATTGATGACGAGAATCTTTGATGCCAGAGAGGGAAACGAGAAGCAAAGAAACATAATAGAACCTTGGTTCTTAATCACGTCACGGCGGGATACAAGAAGCATCCACTGCGAAACTACTGTTATAAGAATGAAATTGCTCACCGAAGTAATCGAGAATCATCTTAGATCCGATGAAGCCTAAAACAACTCCAATGGCAGGCTGTAGTAGAGAAACAAGTCAAACCTTTCATAAACCAAATCACAAAATAAACCACTCATAAACCAGAAATGTCTTTTAAGGATAACATTGACAAGTGGCAAAATGCAATAAACAGTGACAATCTTAAGAAAATTTTGAATAAATATAAACTGATCTCTCGTAAAGATGACACCATGGATAATAACGTCCAGGTCCACAACAATCATTTTAGCTAGAGAATAACAAATGAAATGGGTGGACAGAAGCATCCCTGCTATTCGAGTTCTCGATTGTGTAGAAACTGAAATTGGCTATAGAAAGCAAAAATCATAAAGAAAGAAAATGCCTAGTCGTCATCAAAATTGAACTTCTACCACTTTTCCAACCATCGTATAGCTGACTCTGTTGCATCATGAATCTCATTCCA
This sequence comes from Amorphophallus konjac, assembly GCA_022559845.1. Taxonomy (NCBI): domain Eukaryota; kingdom Viridiplantae; phylum Streptophyta; class Magnoliopsida; order Alismatales; family Araceae; genus Amorphophallus; species Amorphophallus konjac. The sequence continues at coordinate 119,404 of JAHNEJ010001997.1, read as the reverse complement.
CTTCTCTCTTTTCCTATTTTCTCCATGTGTGGCAGTGCCGTTCAGATTCTCAGGAGAATTAAAATACAACATTCTCGAACAGCTATAAGAAGTACCCTCCACCAGAATTCCATGTAGATTAGCCACCTTGTCAAATATGAGGAACATTCTGGGGGTGGACTGAAGTGCGAATCATTTACACTTGCATTCCTCGTACACATGCATCTTGCAACACAATCTCCCAAAATCACCTAAGAATCAGACCTATATATACGCATTAGATAACATCGACAGAGCATTAACTTCTTACTAAGCATTCAATGTTCAAGACTATCACCATTTTCATGCAACTGCATCAGGTACCACTACTACACAAGCTGCTAATGCCAGTGGAAATCAGTTGATGCCAGAACCAAAATATTAATACGTTCAGAGTTTGGCTCCAGGATTTTGAAGATCCTGAAGGATTTTGACAATGAACAATGAATGTCTTCAACTGACAGCATAATACATCCCAGCTCTTTGGTAGCAATCCACATGGGACACCTTTAATTGTAAGCCTAATACCACCAGCGAGCTGGTTGGTGGATATGCTAGTCCAGTATTCTTCATGGTCACATGATCAATGGGGTATGTTGAAAGCAACAACCCAAGGTACTCCAGGGGAAGTGACTGACATCAGGATCTTAAAGCTGTACACAATCATAAAGATATCTGCTGCCAAGATTGTCCAGAACAGAGCCAAGTCAACCTGCAAGGCAGTGGGCACACCCCCCAGCACTGTTGTCGGCAGCCTACCCAGTACTGGAGTCCTTTTCCCCCCGTGGTGCAGGAGAACTGCTCATCAAAACAAATAAGAGGGGAGCCGCCAGGGAGATGGCGACGCCAAACTGAGAGTGAGAAACAGCTCTGGCATAAAAGAGAGTGTTTCGCTATGTGGAGTGATAAAAGCTGCATAAGGTATGGATTAGAAAAGGAATTGACCACACTTACGAGAACCGTAGGGGCTGCAGGCTGGAGAGAGAGAGAAGTGTTGTGCCCCTGTGGTTTTGATGATAGCAAACACCAAGATGATGCATATGTGTGCATGTGTGCATGATAGACCATGTTGATTCAGTTAAGTGCATTCATATGTGTGAATATGTATGTATGAATATGTGCTTGTGAATGAGATTCCATCATATACACTGTGTGCATATTATTTCCCTGCATGCACAACATTTCCTTGGGTCTGACATTTTGACAAACACTTGGTCGATGCATTGCATTCTGTCAAACAGAATTAGGTCGATGCACAATTGTGTTTCATCTGCGTCAAGTATAGTCAGTGCATTGTATAGGTCTGTGCATCTGTGTTTTACACAAGTATAGATCTCGGTGCAAGTCTTGCTCAATGCATACTTTGTTTTAGTTATACATTTGAACTCAGTGCAATACACTGTTGCACTGTTGCTGCATCCGAAGGTCCGTGCAATTGAAGTCGGTGCACGTTTTGCTCTCTGCATTTTTGTTTAAAGCGGAAAACTGAACTCGGTGCAGATCTTGCTTGGTCAGCCTAACTGAAGTCGGTGCAAGTTTTCTTTGTTATGAGCATATAAGTCGGTGCAGGTTATGTCTCACTCGCACAGTCGGTGCATGTTATGTTTATAAGGAGGTTTAGCATATAGCATACTCGGTGCATTGTTTGCACGTATGCAAGGGAAGTCGGTGCATCTTTTGATCGCCCAACTGAACTCGGTGCAAGTCACTATTCAGTCGGTGCAGTTGCTGCTTGTCAGCATATTGAACACACAGACTTGGTGCATTGTTTGCACGTATGCAAGGGAAGTCGGTGCATCTTTTGATCGCCCAACCAAACTCGGTGCAATCCTTGAAAAGTCTGTGCATGCTACGTCTGAGCTATTAACATTTAGAGTCTGTGCACGTCTTGTTATGAAGTCGGTGCACATCCTGCGCTTGCTTCACGGCTCATATATAGTCGGTGCATCTTTTGTTTGATCATTTAAACCCGGTGCACATCTTGTGTTCACAAGCCTCCTAGTCGGTGCAACGTTTGCTTCGTGTGTTCATGAAGTCGGTGCAATCCTCGCTGATGCACACAACTAAGCCGGTGCATCTCCTGTCTAAGCATGCCATTAAGTCAGTGCATATCTTCCATAGTCAGTGCAAGTTTTTCTTGCACAGACATACTCGGTGCACATTCTGTCCAGCATGCATGATAAGCCTGTGCATAAGAAGTCCGTCTAAGTTCAAGTCCGTGCAGGATTTGGCTTGGGCATTTACAAGTCAGTGCACGTTATTTCCTTGTCCATACAAGTCCGTGCAGGACTTGTTCTACGCATGACCAAGTCCGTGCATGCCCATATACACACTCGGTGCAACTCTTTACAACGATGCAACGTCTTCTACATGCGTTCAAATAGTCGATGCATACCTCTATAAAACTCGGTGCGATTCATGTTTGCCTAGCACGCACAAGTCGGTGCATCTTTCAGCACCATGAATATACCAAGTCAGTGCATGTCTGTATAGCTCGTGACAGACTAAACACATATCGTTTTATTTTACAGGCTGATGATTTGGGACGAATGGAGGAGGTGCCAGGTTCGTGACACGTGTAAAAGCAGCAAGCCTGGACGCTGCCACGTGTCCAAAATATTTGAGCGGGAATCATGGAAAGCTCACACTCGTTCCCTGGTGCTCTATAAATACGAAGCCTCTTCTGTCTGAGCAAGATGATCGTACTAGAAGATCTGAAGGAGTCATTGAGAGCTGAAGAGAGAGAGAGAGAGAGCCTGCGCGATCCAGAAGAAGAAAAAGAGAAAGAAAAAGAGAGGCAGAGTGTAAGAGAAGAAGAAGAGAAAGAAATAGAGGAGAGACAGTGAGATCGAGAGAAGAAGAGAGCAGTCTGAAGATCAGTCTTTACTGGACCGTGGATCAAATCCAGGTCAGTCAGCTCTGTTGAGAGCCATATTGTGTTTCATCGCATACAGCTTCATGTTGCTGTGATTTCCCATTTTCTTGTTTTCTCTTTTACCTTTCTTCAAGCTGTTAGTCAGCGGTTTGCAGAGGAGGAATCCTCTGGACAGCAAGCTGTGAAGCTCAGCGGACGAGGTGGATACCTCGGACAGCAAGCTGTGAGGCTCAGCGGGCGAGGTGGATACCTCGGACAGCAAGCTGTGAGGCTCAGCGGTTGTAGGCAAGTTGTGAGGCCCAGCGGTTTAAGCTGTGTATCAGCGGAATCCACACTCGGGTTGAGTGTGGGGTGGATGTAGGTCTGGAGGACCGAACCACCTAAAAATCCTTTGTGCCGTGGTTTGAATTCTTATTTGATTTCGCTAGATGTATGCCTAGGCACGAATTGTCTCTTTAGTTTGGTGGAATTCAGCTTGCATACAGATCATTTGATTTCGGTTCCATGAGAACCACTTTGCTTAAATGATTAGTCTATTCCATATAGTCTACATAGATTAGATCTGGGGTTTAAGTGCAATAGCCAGAAGTTTTAACTGAGCAAAATTTTTAAAGGGTTGATTCATTCACCCCCCCCCCCTCTGAATCTATCGCACTTGTCCCAATAATTGGTATCAGAGCGGGTTGCTGTGCATCGGATCTAACAATCCGCAGCAGATCCTGCATCTTTTGTGGTGCATTTCAGAGTGGGTCTGGTTTTGTTGTTTTCGGTGCTTTAGTCTCATTGAATTGGTATCTTACTGTATCCCTGTTGATTCCGGTACATTTCTCATCTCATTCAATTGATTAAGTCATTTCTCGATGGCTCATCCACCGATCTTCAGAGGTGATGACTTTGATCTATGGTTGGAAAAGTTGCGTCGGTATGTAAGGACAACCGATCCTGATCTTTGGAAGGTAATGACTCACGGTCCTCACAAATTATCGAGAGATAAATCCAAATGGACCGAGAAAGATAAATTAAAAAATTCTGTAAATGCTAGAGCACTAAACTTGATGAAGAGATCTCTTGACAGAGCCCTAAGTTCATGTGTTTCATCCTGCAGATCTGCCAAGGAAATCCTAGATAAATTGAAGACTGCTTGCGATAGAGATGATGATCGATGCATGATGGCTCAAGGGAGTGAACAAAGTAGCAATCAAGATGAAGAACAAGACGATGATCAGGTAAACATCTTCGAAAATTACACCCTGGATGACTGGATTGCTGCATATAATGAACTGCTGGAGTCTTATGAACATTTAAGAAAACAGCATAAGAAAATGAAAAGGAAAATTGATAAAAATGATTCTAATTCATCATGTGAAAAGTGCGAGAAAATTAATGAATTATATGATAAATGTTTATCTGAGACTCACTTGAATATGAAGCAAATGTGCTTGCTGAAAAATGAAAACCAAGAATGTGCCAATAAAATTTTTGAATTAGAAAGACAGTTGAAGTTGAAAACCGATGAACATCTGATAAATCTGGAAGAGTTGGAAAGGATTAATTCTGATCTGAAGAAATTGAAAGCTAAGAACAGTGAAATTCAGAGGAATAATAAAAATCTTGAAGCTGAAATAGAGAAAGTTAACAAGGAAAGTGTGCATATTTCCTCTCTAAAATCAAGCAACAAGGAAAGTGTGCATATTTCCTCTCTAAAATCAAGCTGCAATATGTGCTCGGCTCTAAGAGAACGTAATGAAGATCTTTATAGTGAGAATGAATGGCTGAATAAACAAATTGCCTCATTTAAAGAGGATCACAAAAATCTGCTTGCTGAGAAGATTAAAGCAGAAGAAAGAGAAGAGGAACTAATTGAGAAACTGGAGTTGATATCCAGTAATGAAAAATGTGACGAAGAAGTTAAGAAGCTGACCAAAGAAAACACTGAACTGAAAGCTGAAGTTGAAAAATTAAAGTGGTTAAACATTGGTTTGTCTGAAAAACTTCTTACCATAGAAAAAGGAAAAACTGTCCGTGATGAAGAATCACAAATTTTGAACAATCTGAAACAAGAAATTGAGAAGTATAAAACTGCAAACAAAGTTCTAAGCGAATGTGTTAATTGCAGTGAACAGGAGATAGCCAGTTATGAACTTCACATTGCTTCTTTGGAAAATAAAATTCATGTTCTGGAAAACTCAGCATCCAAGTCTGTTAAAAATGAAGGAAAAATGAAAGCTGTCATGAAAGGTAAGGATGATAATTCAAGAGAGGGGATAAGTTGCAGTTTTGATGTTAGGGAAATTAGTAGAAACCAGCTATACACCACTTTTGTGCAAAGCTCTGATGTAGCTGGTACCTCAAGACAATCCCCAAAACAAAATAAAGATATGAAAACTCCCACATCGCCTGTATTTCAATTTAAAGCTCAGAAGAATGAAAAACAAACGAAGATTGTGAAAGGGGGTAAAAAATTGAAAAAGAATGGTCAGATGAACAAAGTCAAAATTGTCCCTGCATGTACTGTGAATTCTGCTAGCTCTGTGGAGTTTGATAGATTAATGTATGCCACTTACCAATCCCCTACTCACTTGCATGCATCTGAGAAGAAAGCTTCATGTTATTATTGTGATAAGTATGGTCATTATATGGAGGACTGTAGTGCTAAGAAAAATGATGATATGATGCATGATAAATCCTTTACAAATCATCACAATCCCAAAAGGAACACGTTTGCCTCAAGCCAATACATCACCTGCTATAACTGTAACAAACGTGGTCATAAAGCTGCTCAGTGCAGGTTTGGGTCTTCATGGGGAAACTATGACACAAGAAGTAAGTACCTAAGGTGCTTTGAGTGTGGGAAATATGGTCATGCAGTCAAAGACTGTTGGCATGATCAGGGAAATCATATTAATTTCAAATCTGCTGAATTCCCCAGAACAAGAGGTGTAAATATTTCATGTTTCAACTGTAATAAGCATGGTCACAAATCTGCAAACTGTTGGTTGTCAAGGAATAAGAAACGAACTGTCCATGCATACAACAGAACATTTCATGATTATATTCATGGACCCTATATTGTTGCTGATATGCATTATAGAACCAGAAAATTTGCTCCTTCATGTAGATACTGTGGAAAATTTGATCATTCCATGGATAGTTGTTACCTGATGGATCATGATGATAATATTGCTAAAAGATTGTTCAGAACACCCGTCAGGGCTAATACAGGACCCAAGGTTGCTTGGGTTCCTACTGGATCAAAATGATCAAATCTTGCAGGTGTGCCTTGGAAGCTGATGAACAAAGGGGTTAATAATCCAAGGCACTCAAAAGTGAAACCCCCAGGAGTGGACTATTCAGGTTAGTTCTGAAACTCAGTTTAAATTCTATCTTCTGAATTTGTGTGCTCCAGATGCTTGCATATCATGACAATTCCTTTGATGAATGCATTATACATTCTTGTTATGATAGATATTTGTCAAATTCCCTGGATAATGATATTGCATATGTTGCATTAAGAGACCTCATTCATTGCATATAGTCAGGGGGAGTTTGGTTATCCCTGCATAATGTTCATGACATTCATGTTCAGGAAATATCTGGAGAGTCATTGCATAAGCATGCATGTAGAGCAGTGTATTACATATCATCAAATTTGAAAAATCTGAAAAGAAATGACTCATTGCATCTAGACAGGGGGAGATTTGTCAGATTCATTTGCTCCTCACTTCCTGAATCCCTCTTGCCTAGTTATTTGAATCTCTATACTGATCTCTAGTGGATTATCTGAATTTTCTGTTACTCTCATCTAGACAAGTTGATCTGTCTGCACTCCAGACTCAGCTACTGAAATTAATCCAGCACAACTTTGATGCTCTTCTCTTGCTATTTGTTACACTGCCAGCTTACCCTCATCACTCACATTCTCTTTAGCTGGTATGACTGATCTAATTCTTGCTCTAGTGATGATAAGTTGTTAAGCTCTTTGATTGAACCGGTCTAAGAAATTTAAATTGTGTACCATGTTATTAGTCTGAAAAAGTAAAAGAAATTCCTATCATACAGGTTTAAGAATGACCATTGATTCATACTGATATAAGTTTAATGTATTCTCAGATTTGCTCTTAAATGATTTGAAAATATCTGAATGTTAAGTTTTAATAAATTTTAACCACATGTGTCATGAAAACTCTAGATTCACCATTCTGAAATCTGAAAATTTGTCATCAAGGCTTCTTTGGTAGAGATACATGGAGATAGCATTGTTTTTAAACATTAACTGGAAAAATGTTGACTAAAAGGAGAAATTGTATTCAGGGTATTGACTTGGTAACTGAGTAACTGGGTTCTCTATCAATGAAATAGAGTAAACCTATGTCATGAAGTTCCACAGTTATATCTGGTAAAAATGTATTAAAACTCTGATAGAGCAATGGCATGTGTGTGTTGAGTAACTGGGGAGTCCGGCCTCTGATCAAGGTGTCTCCTCATGTAAAAAGACACTCCTATTGCTAACTCTGTTCTCAAGTTGAGAGGCAATGAAAGTCATCACACTGAGTAACTGGGTCACTTCACCTAAGACGTGTTGTGTCTCATGTAAAAAGGTGTTGATCAACTTAAATTGCTCAGGTAATATTGTGCTTATTGAAAGAAATTTTTTTGCAAAAGCTGTCAACTCACATTTTTCTAAGTGTGTTTAATCTTGATACTATACTATGTAACTCTCAAAGTGGTCATTGAGTTCATTTGTGTAAGATGGAAGGTGGTTGTTCTTGAGTATGGCTTGATTAATTGGTTCACCTTTATTAAAACCTACCTTCAGATATGATATTGAATTAATTGACAAACTTGGTATACATCATGGTTAAATCAGTTGGGTCATGTCGATTAATTCATAACCCCCTATGATAGGAGAGTCTTTCATTATAAGGACTCATTACTGTGGTACCTGCCATACAAAATTCCTCTGATCAGGTTCACCTCTGACAACTCAATCATCATGTCAACTCACCTGTTGAATAAATTGTGATTTGCTTGCTGTTATCTACTCCCACTCTTGGCCACATCTACTTCACTCTCCACACTGTTGGAATCTTCCATCCTGTTTCTGTAACTAGTTCTGGTTATGTGGACTTTCCACCTGCTTTATTTTGTCCATATATGTGTGAGGTGCCACAACCATTATTATTTTGAATTCCTTGTGATGGCAGATTTCAGATTGCTTCATTGGATAACCAGAGTTCTTTTCTGCATTTAAGGGGAGAGTAGTCAATCATTCATGATGAAAGGGAGAGTTCTTATATTTTATTCTTAAGTGCTCATTTTTGCATGTTTCTATGGGGGAGAATTGGGTTCAAACTTTATACATGTTTCTTCAGTGCTCACAAACCATCTTCCTTTTACTGCTGTCAAAGGGGGAGGATTCGTTGTTTCTCTTCGGGGTTATCACAAAGGAAAAATTAGGGAGAGATCATTCATTTAGGGGGAGCAGGGGGAGCATTAGTTGCATATGCTCTCATGAGTTTATTGTTGCATGCATTCATCGCATCCAGCATTTCTTACTACCCATGTTTTTCAGCATTAGTCAAAGGGGGAGATTTGCTTGCATCAGTGAACCATTGTTCTTCTTGACTCTATCATATTGTGCTGATTGTCTCTATACTTCAAAGGGGGAGAATAGGCACATGCATCATAATATCTTTCACGCAAACTACCTTCTTTTTGCTGAAGTCAAAGAGGGAGAATGAATACGTGTGACTCATGGTGTTGCCATCATAAAAAACGGAGAGATTGTTGTGCCCCTGTGATTTTGATGATAGCAAACACCAAGATGATGCATATGTGTGCATGTGTGCATGATAGACCATGTCGATTCAGTTAAGTGCATTCATATGTGTGAATATGTATGTATGAATATGTGCTTGTGAATGAGATTCCATCATATACACCGTGTGCATATTATTTCCCTGCATGCACAACATTTCCTTGGGTCTGACATTTTGACAAACACTTGGTCGATGCATTGCATTCTGTCAAACAGAATTAGGTCGATGCACAATTGTGTTTCATCTGCGTCAAGTATAGTCAGTGCATTGTATAGGTCTGTGCATCTATGTTTTACACAAGTATAGATCTCGGTGCAAGTCTTGCTCAATGCATACTTTGTTTTAGTTATAAATTTGAACTCAGTGCAATACACTGTTGCACTGTTGCTGCATCCGAAGGTCCGTGCAATTGAAGTCAGTGCACGTTTTGCTCTCTGCATTTTTGTTTAAAGTGGAAAACTGAACTTGGTGCAGATCTTGCTTGGTCAGCCTAACTCAAGTCGGTGCAAGTTTTCTTTATTATGAGCATATAAGTCGGTGTAGGTTATGTCTCACTCGCACAGTCGGTGCATGTTATGTTTATAAGGAGGTTTAGCATATAGCATACTCGGTGCATTGTTTGCACGTATGCAAGGGAAGTCGGTGCATCTTTTGATCGCCCAACTGAACTCGGTGCAAGTCACTATTCAGTCGGTGCAGTTGCTGCTTGTCAGCATATTGAACACAAAGACTTGGTGCAGTGTTTGCACGTATGCAAGGGAAGTCGGTGCATCTTTTGATCGCCCAACCAAACTCGGTGCAATCCTTGAAAAGTCTGTGCATGCTACGTCTGAGCTATTAACATTTAGAGTCTGTGCACGTCTTGTTATGAAGTCGGTGCACATCCTGCGCTTGCTTCACGGCTCATATATAGTCGGTGCATCTTTTGTTTGATCATTTAAACCCGGTGCACATCTTGTGTTCACAAGCCTCCTAGTCGGTGCAACGTTTGCTTCGTGTGTTCATGAAGTCGGTGCAATCCTCGCTGATGCACACAACTAAGCCGGTGCATCTCCTGTCTAAGCATGCCATTAAGTCAGTGCATATCTTCCATAGTCAGTGCAAGTTTTTCTTGCACAGACATACTCGGTGCACATTCTGTCCAGCATGCATGATAAGCCTGTGCATAAGAAGTCCGTCTAAGTTCAAGTCCGTGCAGGATTTGGCTTGGGCATTTACAAGTCAGTGCACGTTATTTCCTTGTCCATACAAGTCCGTGCAGGACTTGTTCTACGCATGACCAAGTCCGTGCATGCCCATGTACACACTCGGTGCAACTCTTTACAACGATGCAACGTCTTCTACATGCGTTCAAATAGTCGGTGCATACCTCTATAAAACTCGGTGCGATTCATGTTTGCCTAGCACGCACAAGTCGGTGCATCTTTCAACACCATGAATATACCAAGTCAGTGCATGTCTGTATAGCTCGTGACAGACTAAACACATATCGTTTTATTTTACAGGCTGATGATTTGGGACGAATGGAGGAGGTGCCAGGTTCGTGACACGTGTAAAAGCAGCAAGCCTGGACGCTGCCACGTGTCCAAAATATTTGAGCGGGAATCATGGAAAGCTCACACTCGTTCCCTGGTGCTCTATAAATACGAAACCTCTTCTGTCTGAGCAAGATGATCGTAATAGAAGATCTGAAAGAGTCATTGAGAGCTGAAGAGAGAGAGAGAGAGCCTACGCGATCCAGAAGAAGAAAAGGAGAGAAAAAGAGAGGCAGAGTGTAAGAGAAGAAGAAGAGAAAGAAATAGAGGAGAGACAGTGAGATCGAGAGAAGAAGAGAGCAATCTGAAGATCAATCTTTACTGGACCATGGATCAAATCCAGGCCAGTCAGCTCTGTTGAGAGCCATATTGTGTTTCATCGCATACAGCTTCATGTTGCTGTGATTTCCCATTTTCTTGTTTTCTCTTTTACCTTTCTTCAAGCTGTTAGTCAGCGGTTTGCAGAGGAGGAATCCTCTGGACAGCAAGCTGTGAGGCTCAGCGGGCGAGGTGGATACCTCGGACAGCAAGCTGTGAGGCTCAGCGGTTGTAGGCAAGCTGTGAGGCCCAGCGGTTTAAGCTGTGTATCAGCGGAATCCACACTCGGGTTGAGTGTGGGGTAGATGTAGGTCTGGAGGACCGAACAACCTAAAAATCCTTTGTGCCGTGGTTTGAATTCTTATTTGATTTCGCTAGATGTATGCCTAGGCACGAATTGTCTCTTTAGTTTGGTGGAATTCAGCTTGCATACAGATCATTTGATTTTGGTTCCATGAGAACCACTTTGCTTAAATGATTAGTCTATTCCATATAGTCTACATAGATTAGATCTGGGGTTTAAGTGCAATAGCCAGAAGTTCTAACTGAGCAAAATTTTTAAAGGGTTGATTCATTCACCCCCCCTCAAGAAGTGGTGGGGCCGTACATACCATTCGCCAACCTACTTTGTCGTCGGAAGGGAGAGAGACGGTTGCCATGTAGCCCTCCCTACCAAAGAGCATTGTTGGCTTCCTCACAAATGGAACCGCGGGAGGGCCAAGAGAGGATATTCTTATTTTAAGGGTAAAAAAATATTCTGCTTTTACCATAATGCTGTTACATGATACTACACATTCTCAGCTAGTTGACAGCATTTAAGCCGAGAGGTAACAAAATGAGGGTTTTTAAAAAATTAAGAGTATTTGAGTAATTTCCTTAGACAAAGGTATTTTAGTTATCACAAAATTTTCTAAGCGATACATGTAATTTTCCCTCCTCCTTATTCACCACTTTCTTACCCCAAAATCACAGCCACAGTTCCTTAACTGCACCAACTGTCACCATTCTAGCTAGATGGCACCATCATAAGTTGCCAAGGTTCCAAGTGCCACAAAAATAATGGGCAGAAAAATAATTCTTTCTTAAATATGGGACAAACATATGGCAAAAGCCAGCAACTTGAAGTGATTTTGTCATATGAAAACTGGGTCAAACAGTGAACTTGTAAGGTATCGGGCATCCCACTCAATGCAGATATGTCACATGCTCAACAAGGCGACATGCAACATATTTGCATATTCTGCTCCCGCAAAAGAAGATATATAATGCATGGTCTGTAAGTTGAAGTCCTCAACTCATCTTCCTCAAAAGCATGATCCAACTCATCCCAATTGGTATCAGTTGAATAGTCCTCCAAATGATGCCCAACAATACTATGAGCAATATAGATCCTATAGTGTGAATCATGAGCAACTTACGTACATAAGGGCTAGAAGTACATCATAGACCGCAAGTCACTGTCAAGAAGACAATTATTCTTGATGTAAATATGGTAGTCGATAATCACAACTTTTACAAACATGAACAAATAAAAGACAGTTGGAATGACTACTGCATGCAAGAATAGATAAAGCAGAAATCGAACTAAAAAAATGTTCACCTGTAAATATTTTAGCTCACCCACAGTTTCAGAAATGAGAACATATAATGATCTTAGACCTACAAGAACATTCATCATATATCATGTCAACTAGTCTCTCAACTTGAATGGAGATTTATAATCAGAAGAATGCTTGCTACTTAATTCAAAAGCTTTAATCAAACTTAAAAATTACTTCGGGGTTAGAAGAAAATTTTCAATAGAATCATATAGTCTTCTAAGAGAACATCAAAATTTATGTGAGACTTTCACCAATATCAAAGAGAAGAACCATATAAAAGAAACCAAGTAACTGCTGAAGAAACGACTAGTTTCATAAGCAAACTTTCTCAATTTTGTTGAAATAAGGAACATCATAAACATATAAAACAACAACAAAACAAATAAATAATAGATGACATCTACAAAACCGACATCTAATGAAAAAAAATCTAAACATACCATACGTTTATGTCTTTTCACGACTTTCCAACTACTTGCTCTAACACATTAATGCAAAAGATACAGAATACACATTTTTATGTACTTTTTGTTCAGAGAAGATAAAGAATGGATCAAAAATAGCTCATCATTCAGCAGAATATTGTTTACATATAATAGACAAGCATGGACGAGACAGGGGATCATAACTACAGATCCACTGAAAGAATGTTGTGATGGAAATATAAAAAATTTTAGCGAAGAACAATGAGTATGTGGTATTGAGTCATAAAAAATTACCTAAGATAGCAAAAATATTTGAGCTGAACACTATGAAAGGGTCTCTTGTAACACCAAAAACTGCTGGTATTGAGTCAATCTAAAAGAGAAAATGAAAGCGACTTAGAGAACCTCACAGACCTTGAAAATGAGACAGTGGCATGAAAATGAAAAGAAAGAACCTACTGCAAATGCAATATCACTGAGTTCGATGACTGCCAAAGTGAGCAGTAAGGGTGTAGCCTGCCAAAGTATTTAAACAATTATAAATTAACGAAAATTCTTTCGAAGCCCTCAATGGTTTAAGGATGTCATAGCATGCATATCATTGTTGTGTATGCATGGTGGACTGTCACTCAAACATCTCACAGTAATAAACATAAGCCAAATAACAAAGCAGACTTACTTTCCGTACACCGTCTTGGATTGTGATGAATCGGTTACCATCATAGTATGCTGTAACATCAGAAGAAATATTAATATTTAATGTTGTAAACTTTCAAATCATGTTCAAAAGTAAATCAAAGTTGCAGCCGAGACAAATGGATCAACCTATAAGTCTAAATTAGCAGTAGATTAAAATAGAGTTCAATTACATCATCAATTGATTTGGGGGAAGGGTTTCCATTTTCCAAAACTTGAATTTTATTTAGCATAAGGAAATAAACGTCATTGTACCATTATAGGTGTCACGTCATATTGCTAAAACATTTCCTAAAATTCATATAACAGTATACACCCACAATATTATTCAACAAAATTTGCCTAACCAAAAGTCAAATCTTATGTGCAAGAAATCAACTAGGAAAAAAAGAATAAGATAAGTAAATATACACTCACATGTAATAGGGATGAACTTCTGACATGTCTTCACAATAAAGTTATTGGACAAGTCTGTTTCCTCCTCCTCAGCGACAAACAGCTACAAGATAAAGATTCATGCTCGAAACATTTAGATATCTAACATCATAAAATCTAGAGATACGCACATGTGAGGTGTCAATAAAGATTATTATAACTAAAAGTTACATCTAATTAAGAGTTAGTTGTTTGTAGGATGACAATTAAAAAAAAATGGATGTCCATGGAGATCGATATTTCCAACACCAATATGAGAAGGCAGACTGCAGACTTTTCACAAGGAAACTATCTATCTTGTGAGGCAAAAAAAAAGACCAAAGAAAAAAGTGCGCATAACTATATTATGTAAAACAATTAGAAACATAGAAAATGAGCAGAAAAAATTTTCTATAAATTTGTGCTAGGCTAAATAAGATCATTTTTCCTTGGACGAGTGTTAAATGTCTACTCTAGCCAACAATTTCATGTCTCTTATATAGTACCCTTTCTCTAAGATAGACAATCTCATAATCTACTTTGTCAAGTTCTTAAGAAATATTATGTACGTGATACTCAGAGAAGTCCCCCAATCTGTGTTAATGGTGTAAGAGGGGTCACAAGGCTAGATTCCAATTCTCAATCTCAACATAAGACGTTTGTTTGCTTTTTATTGTACACTGCTAGGCCCAAAGACAAAGAGCCACTCATTACATCAATATTCAAATACAATTCCATGAAAAAGGTTGTTTTGTGCTAATCTGTGAAAGACATCAACTAGCACAAAATATGCATCGCATTGACATTATTTTCCTTTGTCATCTAGTGAGACAAGCTTTAGAACACACTCACATAATAATGGACCATAAACAAGACCATTAAGGAGGTCCAATAAAAGATAGTTGAATATACCCTTGGGACAGTGGCACATTAGATGTTGTCTGTGGGATTGACCGTACGTTAGTGAGAGAAGCAAACATAAAATCTGGATCCACTGTACAAGTTCAACAAAATCCTTTGCCCCTTAAATGAAAGCTAACCATGATGGATTAAACATTGAAGTATTGTCCAATAGCACAAAGAGGATTCACGAGTTTTAGGGTGCAATATGTCATGTTGTATCTTATCTGACGATGCACCTACTTCCCCTAAACATGCACTTTGATATGAGGAGACAAAAGTGGAGAGTAAAAATTCTCCATCTAGATAACTTGATACATACAATGTGGAGAGAGTGAAGTACTGCTCTCATACTAAGGGTGATGTGGAATGAACATGGATCCATGATGGGCCAAGTTCGGCCGCTATCTTGGGTGCTATGACTGTGGCATTGTGAGAAGGAGGAGGGCCGAGGGCTACTACTAGTCGGGTGGTCGCCGGTCGGAAATGAGTGGCGGTGGGCACCGAGAAAGGAGGAAATGGAATGGGGGTGATGGGGTGTTGAACCCCATAAAATTCATAATTTTTGATAATTTTACAAAAATCATAAAAATTAAAAAGTATCATGACATGACAAGGAGCGATGCGTGGCCATCGCCGTCATATACACCCTCATGGGCATTTCATCAGACACAAGAAGGGCGGCATAAAGTATTGCACACTCGCTCTACAATTTTCAACTCCAAAGTTTACACTTAGACATTTTATCAAACATCTGGCGGGTGGCATAAGGTCACGCAATTATTTAACAAAAGTTCACGTTAAGTCGAGTTTTTAGCTCTTTATGACGAGTGGACATTTTGCTAAACACCGGACGTGCGACGTGAAATTATACACCAAGGGGTTAAGTTTAATGTCATTGGAATATTTCCATGACCTTGAACAAATTCTTCATTACCCAGGAGTCAAGGGACGGCAATGCAGCGTCAAGGATGGTCAATAAAACAAACAGATCCTCCGATGCGTCCTTTGCTCCAAAGAAGACTGAGAAGATGATAAAAAAATCTCGGAATCACGGCCTTTTTATAGGTGTTTACTGCACAAAAGGGGGGGACCGCCCTCCCTCTCCTCTCTTCTCTCTCCCCCCCAGTTGGAGTCCCACCGGTGGCTCCCACCAGGGGTGCACCCCCGGTGACTCCCACCGGGGGTGCTCCCCACCCCCCCCCCACCCCCGATGGTGTCCACTAGAGGTGGCATCCGGTGACAGTCACCGGGGATGCCCCCCCCCCCCCCCCCGTGGTGTCCACCGACGGTGGCACCCCCGTTACAGTAGATTGGGGGAGCTCCCCGATCATTCCCACCGGGGGTCCTCCCCCCTCTGCATTAAAAGAGAGAGAGAGAGAGAGAGAGAGAGAGAGAGAGAGAGAGAGAGAGAGAGGGAGACCCCCGGTCAGGCCCACCGAGGGTCCCTCCCCCCTTCCGGTTGTGGCCGCACACCACCGGGAGAGGGAGGCCCACCAGGGATGCCTTCTCCCCCACTCTTCCTTGCTTTACCTCCGGGGGTAATCCCCTTAGCCTTACGTGCCTTGAAAAAAAAAGGGGGGGAAGAAGAGAAGGAGAAGATGAAGGGAGAAGAAAGCTTTATCTCCATCAAGAGTTATCGGGGGTGGCCACCTCCTTCACCTCCTATAAAGGGGAGAAGAAGACAAGCTGAAGAGAACACGAAGAGGAAGATAGGAAGTAGCCAAATAGAAGAAGAGTGCAGCAGCAGTGCAGGTTACGCTCCGCCCCCCCTTTTGGGTTTGATTTTTGCTAAGTTTGAAACCTTGTGAGCAAAAATGACTCACTTAAAGAGGGAGTTTACTAAAATACCCCTCATGCGAGCCCATGATATATTATGTAAAACTAAATGAATCCAAGATATAGGATGACTTGGTTCTGATCATGCAAGTACCAAAGTTATTTTTATTCATGTGCAAGACCATGGGGACGGTCCCAATATGTGTAAAATTACATTTTTATCTCGTACTTTTGGGAAATTGCATAAATATCCTTAAGGAACTACAAAAATTATAGAATGCAATCATCTCAGAGGTATGGTGTTAAATTCTCCAAATATCGTCAAAGTTGATAAGATATTACGTTCAAGTCCACAAAAATACAAGGGTTTGCAATTACACCCTCAAAGTTCGCGAAATTGCATAAATGCCCGGGAAGTCTATGTAAATTTCTAAAATTTTGGAAAAGAACATAATCATCAAATGCAAATCCCTCCAAAGGGGAAAATTACATATAAACCCCTCTGAAGGAGAAGATTGCATATAAATCCCTCTAAAGAGGAAAATTGTAACTAAATCCCAAAATTACAAAGAACCCCTTATAAGAGGAAAAATTACAAATAAACCCTCATATAAAGGGATAATTACAATGACGCCCTCTCTTAGGGCAAGGGAGTCCTCCCCTAGGGCTAAAATTTTGGCGAAGCTGATACGGTAAAGGCAAGAAGATGTTGGGCAGTTAATCAAAGGTATTTGGACTCGTTTCGATGTAAATTAACACCGACTCCGATCAGTGGGGAAAGATCTTAGTACGCGAACCTTAAATCGTCTGACAAACCACGCGCGCGGAAATCCGAATGTGCATGCTAATTAGCTTAAAATATACACTTATCTATCCAACAAATTGGATATGTACACATCGAAAAATTTTCGCATGTAAACAGACTGGCACGCCCGGTGGAACCTTTCCGACCTTTCATTTTTCTGCCAAAAAAAAACCTTTTAGCCACCTTTCCCAGGATTTTCATATTCCTTATTTGCCTCTGCATGCGGGACTAGAAGAGCCTCCGGTTTCGCCACTAATTTCAAGAGAAAGCAACCTTCGCCGCCCATGCTAGACATGGATATCTGGCAACGCCAATCGTATTTGACGACTTTCCTGCAGTCGTGGGTTCCCCCTTCTTCCTGGGGGTCGTCCTAGTTGCGCGAAGCGAGTCACTTGCTCTGGCCAAGGTGGTTTCACCCATGGACGCCAAGCCCTGTGCTCTACAAGGCCGAGTTTTCTCGGTCAATGCAATTTCATGCAACTCTGCCCCTGCTAAATAGGGGCGCCGCCGGGCCCGTCAGAACAAGAAGCCCGCAGTGACAATTTCTCGCTCCGATAAGACGGTCTTCGTCGAGAACATGCGAATTCGGCTAGACAATGATGAGCCAATACTTCCATGGGACAACCATGTCCCAGCCATCCCAACCTCCAACCGGTTTGCGCTCCTCCGAAAGGTGCGCGAGGACAAACCCGACTTCAAAAAGGAGTCTAAAATCAACTCCGGGGGTAATCCAATTAAAGAGCACCCCCAGAAAATGAAGCAGATATAGGTAACCAAGCAAGAGGCTCGCGCTATCAAGCGAGCCCGGGCAGCCAAGCCCGATCGAGATCAAGAATGGTAACAAGCTCCTTCTTCTTCCCGGGATGTCAAGCCCTTGTGCCCCTGGGGACAAAAGAGGAAAGGGGCCTATCGTAAGCCCAATTTCATTCAAACCTCGGTGTCGGTCCGAACAAAACAAGTTACTCGGGCTGAGACCCCAACAGCACGTGTCTCAGTCTTCAATAGGGTGGGGGCACCAGTTCGCCCGACAATCCAGACACCAAGAAAGAAAAGGGTGGTTCAAATCTCCGAAACCGGGGGCAGTATGAAGATCTACACCTGCTATGCCTCCGGACGGGAGCCGACAGAGGCCGCTGGCATCCCGACCAATCCCAATGAGCCAGCCAAAAACCCTGTGACGGATGCGGTGTATCGCAACATTCGCAACGCCACCAGAAGGAATCTACCAGCCCAGTTTAGTGGCCAGGCAGGGACTTCTAGTCAGGCTCAACATCAGGGGCAAGTCCATGAGCAAACCCGGAACCAAGATGAGAATTTGCCCTAAGAAGAAAATGACCCTGATGAAGTTAGAAGTATCCACGGTGAAAGAGGAGTTCCACCTGTCGGCGGATATGTAAACCTGGTGTTTGAGCCCCCTACAAGGGCTACATTCCAAGCCATGTCTGATGATGCTAAGTTCGAAACTATGTAACGTTGGCACATAGAGATGACTAATCTCATGTTTGAAATGAAGCGGCACATGGATGTGAATGCTCCAAAGGAGTTAGTGTCATTTTGGCCACCCCAGTTTGAGGTTTAGCCAGCCCCTGAGGCGTCGAGATCGTGGGTTGAGGTGGTAGAATGGATGTCTCGATTGAGAGAGTGCTCGGATGAGTAGAGAGTCCGTCTAGTAGGTTGCTAACCGTCGAGCCTGACACTCTCGTCATGCATTGTGGTGTCGGAAATGACTTTCCAGTCCCGATCATTTCGGTAGATTTCGTGGCAGGAAAGTGTAGAGATGTCCAAGTGAGTTTTAAGTCATGCGCGTCTACACATGAAAGGGCTGTGTTAGTTTTGGATCTGATTTGGGATAGTATGGCGGTGGCTTAATTCTGGGCCTAAATTGTGGAATTGGGGGCATTATGCACCTCACCAGATACGTCGTGCGAGGTGGCAGATGAGACGTGAAAGCTTAGCGGCAGATTCGGGGCTTGAGAATAAGACTTTGGTAGAGCCGATCATGGTTCGTGTTATGGTTCCTGGCGTGGTGGCCCAGGCAGCAGCAACTCAGGAGTTAGATATTTTGAGGACCCGAGAGTTAAGAGTGGGACGGTTTCAGCAAGGATAGACCCAATGGAATAATGTCTAGTGGTTAGAGGTATAGCAGCCTTCGAGCCTGGTGTCTTTAGTGATTTCTTCGCTCGTCAGCAAGCTTTCTGACAGATTAATGATTCCGGGATCAGAGATAAGCATAGGAAGGGAGCGTGCAGCAGCAACCAACTTAACCGTTGTGGCAAAATGTGGCTAGCGACCAGCAGGGTCAGTGCTCGAGGCGTGGTAATTGGCAAGTTGGCAAGTTGTGATAGTGTGCTAGGAAATGCCATAAGTTTGGTCCGGCAGGACACTCGGTAAGTGTTGTCAGAGGAGCTGACCTGATGGTAGCGATGATTTTTCCTAGTGCTGAAAGGCGAGGTTCCCAGCACGCATGAGATTCAAGGTCAAGGTAAGCGTGGAAGTCTCCCGTCTCGTAGGAGGTATAATGGTTGGTTGAATTTCGCCATCTATCATCGCGTGTTCAGATTGGTTGGCCTCCTCGAGTATGCTAAGAAGTCCGTGTGAGAAGTGCCCTGCTTATTGGCAATGCGGTTGCCTGCAAGAATTTACGTCCATCCCTCGATGCAGTAAGGGTGTGTTGGCGTGTTAAGGATGAGTACTAGTAGGGCTATGTGTGCGAGAATCCATGGCTGGTGTTGTGGTTTCCGATGTGTTGTGGATCGAAGCCTGCAGAGTTGTAGGAGGATTGCCAAATCAAGAGAGAGAGTATGTGCTCTGGGTTCAAGGTATTTGAGCTTTCCTCACCTTATTTTCTGGAGTTAGCCAGCCGTGTTGGGAAATGTTTGGATGACGGATGCCCGAGTTGTCTGTGATGATTGTGCGTGTTGTGCAAAGTGTGCAGCAGAAGCGTGGTGGACCCATGACCCACGACCTCCAGGATCGTAATGATGGCTAGAACGAAAGGATTCCAGAGATTTGGTAGAGTATCGGAGGATTCTGACCAATATAGAAGGTTGTTTCCCCGATGTGAGATTATTTTTGGCTGTGTGAGCCATATCAATTGTCGTGCCATTGCTTGAGACATTGTGGTCTGTGGCATTGGCGGGATAGAGAGTTAGGAAAATATGACAACAAGTGTGCCGAATGAGTACCATATTCATAGAAGTAATGACGGGTAATTGGTGATGGACCTAGTTGGGGGTTGGAAAGGAAATAGCTTGATAGAGGACGAGGACGCAATGATCGGAGTCGGTAAGCTACGTGCTCGACTTGTATTGGAAGTTGTGTCCGCGGGATAGAATTGGGATCCAAGAAACGTGAATACAGAGGAAGGATTTGTGGGCCCAGTTGGTAGCTGTGAGCGGTTGATGAGGCTAGCCGAGTGGTCGGCTATGATAACACCTGAGAGAGACCCAGTTAAGTTCGAGAGATTTGACATGGCATAAGGACTCAGTTGCGGCAAGGATCAGCGATGTCTTGAGGTCCGTCTAGATTGGCGCACCGTTGACCAGATCTCTATGGCAAGAGTACAACACTTGTCTGTTCTAAAGAATATGTGCCGTGGATTGCAAGGCAATCTCCTGTGGCTCCATGGTAAGAGCGAGGTCGGGGTTGGCAAGTGTCCATTTAGAACAGTTGAGATGAAGGATTCGACGATACTGAATAATAAATGATCCCTGGGTATAGAGGTCCCCGGAGGAATATCGTCGAATGGGATCCTTGGTATTATGGCCAGCGTGGGAGGAATCCCCCGTAACTTCGAGTCTAGGGTTGGCATGGACCGAGGATTACGGAGTCTTGCCGTATGGTTTCGTCGTGCTCCCCTGGGAGGGTAGAGTTGGTATAAGGATCAGATTTGGAAGCGGTGTCCGAGCGAGGACCAACTCGGAGAGTGAAAATAGTGAGTGTAAGAGTCAACGGTTAGGCTGTTGTTGCACCCGAAATTATCTCAAAGCATTTTGAGGATGATTTTTATCATCATGTGACAACTGGCGAAAGATACGACGTATCGTCGACATCGTCGGGACGCGGAGTATCTCCGTAAGTTAGAGTCTATTGGCTCAACCATACAATTACAACCGGTGTCGCAACAATTACAGTTAGCGGCTGCTCCTTGTCCTCTTCATTGATCTGTGCTAGAAGCGCCCCCAAAGAGGTATTCATGGCAGTAATGTAAAGGATAAGAGGCTTTCCTTTACTTGGTGCCCCTAGCACAGGAGGAAACAACAAATATTCCTTGATATGTTCAAAGGCCCTCTGTCAGTCTTCATCCCATATGAAAGGTGCTCCTTTCTTCATTAGTTTACCAAAGGGCAAGCACCTTCTGGAGAGATTAGAAATGAATTGCCCAATATAGGCAAGCCTTCTCTGCAGAGATCTGAGCTCTGTCAAGTTCTCGGGCGGAAGCAATCCACTCATGGCCTTGATTTCATCAGGGTCAATCTCTATCCCTCGGTACCTGACGATGAAGCCGAGAAACTTGTCACTGGAGATGCCAAATGCACATTTCATTGGATTCATCTTGAGTTGATATTGTCGAAGCCTTTCGAAGACTTGGCGCAAGTCAGCCAAATGATCTTTTCGCCTCTTTGTCTTGACGACTAAATCATCGACATAGCATTCGACGAGGTCATGCAGCATTTCGTCGAAGATCTTGGTCATTGCCCTTTGGTAAGTTACATCGGCATTCTTTAGGCCAAACAACATCCTTTTATAGTTGAAGATTCCCTTGGGGGATCGGAAAGCCGTATGATCTTTATCTTTAATGGTCATGCGGATTTGATTATAGCCCGACGACCTGTCCATAAAAGATAAGGCTCGTGACCGGCGGTCGTGTCAACCATTGTCTCAGTGATTGGGACAGAGAAATCATCCTTCGGGCATGCCTTATTCAAATCCCTGAAGTCAATGTAGACTCGGACTTGGCCATTCTTCTTCTTGGCGGGGATATAATGGGGAGCCACACAGGGTACATGCATGACTTTATGAAGTCCACGTCGAGCATCTTGTCAAGCTCAGCATTGACTTTCAACTCCAGCTCATAGCGCATACGCCTTTGAGCTTACTTGACTGTTGGAAGTATTGCCAGCTCATGTTCAGCCACAGAAGGGTCAAGCCCAGGCATTTCTTTATAAGTCCAGGCAAAACAATCCTTGAACTCTTCCAGGAGTTGCTGATACGCTTGCCTTTCCTTCTCACTAAGGAGGGGGGCTCACGAAGGTTGGCCGATAGTCTTCTTTGCTTCCGAGGTTGATCTCAATCAACTCGTCCACAGTTGCGTGGCCACCGTCTTCGAGCTCCGGAGGAGTTGGTTGGAGGTCGGCAAAGTCTCCCTCATCATCAGTATTTGCTTCATAAACTTCAAATTCTTCGAAGCTTTCTTGCTCATAGCTTGAATTCAAAGGACGTCCTCAATCTTGCCAACACCCGGCGGGCTGAGCTGTCCCTCCCTCGGGGAGGCGATCATTGGCGATTGCCATCAAGGGTGACATTGACGCTTCACTAGGCTGCTGTTTGGAGTCGTCAACTTTGGGCTCAGCTTTTGTTTTCCCACGAGGAGGTAGCAGCCCTATAGCATTGACTGCGTAATGGGCCTCAAAATCCTTCTCTTGATCATACCTAAGTCCTCTCATATCCTTGCGAGAGAAAGGAGGTTGCCCCCGGACCTGCAAAGGGTCCACAGCTGGTGGAAATATGCAGTACGTGCGGGGTCTTGAACTCGAAGGACATGCTGCTTCTTACACATTTCCCTGATGTGCTCCGGCAGATCGTCCATTTCTTGGACTAACATTGGTGCATTGTCGGTGGGAATATCCCAACCAAAATCATCCTCAGGAGGGCCCGATGGAACCAAGTGTCCTTTATAAAAGACAATGGGCTTGATTTCCATGCTTTTCTTACTCCTTCTCTTCCGCCGGCAAGAGACTACGATAGTCTTCAACTGCTCCACCTTGTGCTCTTCCCGCTGAAACGAGAGTTGCACACAGTTGGGCGGTAAGGAGATGCTCTAGTCAATGACCCAACTGATGAGGTTGGCTTCAAAGTCAACGCTTCGCCTCTCTAGATGAGTTGCCTTAGAGCCAGCTCTAAGGCTTAGCAGGTGCAGTCTGGCCAAGTCTTGGTTGACCGTGAAAAGTTGCCCTTCCTCGACTTCGGAGTCCACCTTTTGCTTTCCTTTGTCTCTTGCAGACCCGGGGATTGCTAAAGTAGGTTCCCCAAAATATAAGGAAGCATCTGCCATATGGCATTCGTTGAGGCGAAATGGAGCTTGGTCTGCAAAGACGGCATGTCGCTCCCCTACCTTAACGTATTTAAGACATTGGTGCAGAGTTGAAGGAATAACTCAATTTTCGTGGAGCCATGGCCACCCTAACAGCACCTTGTATGATGTGTCGGCATTGATGATATAAAACGTCACTTGGGTGACAAAGTCACCCATGACGAGGTTCACTTCGACTCTGCCAAGAGCCTCAGAATCCTGGTTGAATCCCAAAATTTTGACTGCATTCACCTTTTGCAAGTAAGGTGTTAAATACAAAAACTTGAAAGTCTTTAAAGGTATGATGTTAACGGCCGCTCCAGCGTCAACCAGAATTCGGTTCACATCGTGCCCATTGATCGTCCCTCGGATATATAAAGGGCGATTACAACATGAAGAAGACAACAACATGCCTTTGTCTGTAAATATGGCATTGGTTGCAAGCGCCTCATATGCTTGGGCCTACAACTCTGCAACATGGGCTTCGTAGGCCTCCGGATCTTGGAGTATCTTGATGAGAGCTTCTCTCAGATCTTTGCTCCAAACGATGGCTTCCCAAATGGTGACATTTGTCGGAAACCGCTTCATATGGTGAATGATTTTGTGGTCCGCCCGAGAACGGGTCTTATCAAATGGTGGGATAATTTCTGCCAGGGTCTTCGGCGCTCCGCGAGGCTTCTCTCGCTTAGAAGGAGGCTCCTCCCTTTGACCCTCTGCTTTTTCTTGGAACAGTGGTGCCAGAGATTCCTACGGAGATGGCGAGGGTTCATCCTGTTCACCCTCGTTAGGAGGACCTACTTGGCTTGTGGGTTCACCCCTGTCAGAGGGACCCGCTTGCTCTAAAGCCATATCCTGCAAGGACGGCCTAGTGGACTCTTCCTCTTCGTTAGAGGAGTCGAGTATGGAGGAGACACCACCCAATTTTCTAGCTTCTGGGATGAGGCCCGAACCCTCTAAAGAGTCGAAGATGAAGGGGATATCTCGTATCTGTGTCTCCAGGATAGGGCTTGGCTCTTCCCCTATGAATAATATGACTCGGTCTAGAGTTAGGGGACTTTCACGTCCGCGACCCCGTCCTCTGCCACGGCCTCGGTAGCTTCTCACCAGACGGCGCTGGTACGTTGCCACAAGAGCCCTGCCTCCGGGGCCATCAGCTGTGTTGCCTTCTCTTGACGAAGAGTTTATGTTGTCGGGTGGTGGGATCGCCATCATGTTGCAGGATAGCTGCTGGAGCATTTCCTCGAGCGCCTCGGTGGTGAGTTCCTCATCCTTATAAAATAAGGAGAGCTCTTCGGGATGGGAAATTCTTCAGCTTATTCTAGACGTTGGACCATCTCTCGAAGCCAACTGATTAGTCAGGCTTTCCGCCTAAATTTGTCCTAAGGAATATATTGGTCAAGAGTGACAGCCTAGGTGAGGCAAGCGGGAACATACTCCCCCAACTCGTCTATCAATCTCTGCAATTGTTGCAGAGGAGTCAGCTCTTTGGGAGCCTCCATGGCTGCCGCCTGCTCAGCTTGTTTCTTTAACCTCCTTTTTAGGTTCTTTTTGTGATTCTTCTCTTGTTTCTTGAGGCGTGCAACCTCTTGAGAAGGTGAGGTTGGCTTCGGAGGTTGGGCTGATTTAACCCCGACATTTTGCTTTTTGCTCCAGGTCGGCTCCTTAGGAGTCTTGGTTCCCCAGTTCTTCTTCGGAATAACCCTAGTCCAGTCGCCCTCCTCCTGTTACACCTAGAAGGTGGCATTGATCGCCTAGGCAATTATTTCTGGCGGCAGCTCCTGAAATTTTGCGAGGCCCAAATGGGGCCCTTGAGGCAATTCTGCAGGTTTGGCTTTAGTTGATGGTTTTGCCTGTTCAAGCTGTTGAGGTCTTCGTACCATTGTCGACCTTGAGGACTTAGACATGGGAGTGGGATTTGGCTTTGGGCTCCCCCGTCTTAGATTTGCCTTTGTTGCTTGACTAGGGGTTTCCCCCTGTAACGATGCCAAGTTGACTCAGCTTGGAAAGGGGCTTGGAGCTTCCTCCTGTGGCTTGGCTTTTTGGGCTCCGGGCCTTAGGTCCCTCGCAGTTAGCCTTGCCTTCAGGGTTTGGTTGAGAGCTTTCGCCCGTAGGCTTGCCCAGCTGGACATGCTGAGAGGTGGGCTCAGTCTCTTGTGGCCTGACCTGCCCCTGTTGGGCTTGTCGCAGAATCTTCTCGACGACCTCCTTGAGACACCGTCTCGCTGTTGAGTTCCCCCGAACATCGATATCCCCTTTTTGGATGAGGGTCTTAATGCAATCTCAGACTTCCAGGCATTCCCCAGTGGGGTGGGACACCCTGGCGTGATATTTACAGTAGCGAGGATGACTCTTGGTCATTTCATTGTAGTAAGATGGCGAGTCATGCGCCATCACTCGACCTTTCTTTAGGAGTTTGTCGAAGATCTTCTCAGTGTCTTCCTTAGGGGAAGAGCACCGATGAGAGGGTCGCTACCCCGAATACCACAATATGGACTTTGATTGTTGGGGACTGGCTCCTTCCTTCCCTAGTTCGGGTAGTTGGACTGCAGCTAAGGCATGTATGACATTAATTGAGAAGTTCAAACTCTCTGTCTGTGTGATTGTGGCGGGCAAACCAAGGAGTCACCCATATTAATCACTTCTCGCCTGATAAAGTCCTCAACGAAGTCCTTGAAGGGCTAACAATCATGAATGATGTGACTTACTATCTCGTGGTATGGGCAATAACTCTGATGTAATACGGTGCCTGCTGCTTGCTGACTGGGCGACGCCGAGAGGTCTAGTATCCCTTCACGATGACACACGAAGAAGATTTGCAACGTCTTCTCGCGAGAAAAAGAATATAACTTCTCTGATTCCTCGTCCTCAGATAAGTCGGACGATTCCTCAGAGAGCCAACCCCCCGAGCTAGGAGGCATCCGGGAGGCGGGTGGTACACCTGCCCCCTGCATGTGGGTCGGAGCTGGTCCCCTGGCAAACGACCCAAAGGGGAAGGTGGTCAATTGCTCATCGATGCTCTTTAGGAATTGCAGCAGCCACTGTTGTTCCAGTTGCAGTTGCCGGATCTCCCATCGAATCTTCTGAATAGTCCTTCGCAGTGATAGGCATTCAGGTAGTGAGGAAGGAGCAACTCCGAGGCCGACATTGGGCTGTTGATTTGATGGGCCGGCCTCTGACACATTGGAGCTCAAAGCAGTTGCCACCACATAGGCCACATTGGCCGACCGATTTGATCAGCTCCAGACATGGGACTGTGGTGGGTCCATCGCATGGCCCAACATATTTATCAGGCCCTTTTGATGAGTTGTTCTGCTATGTTCTTGAAAACATAGCAATCCTCAACAATATGATCCAACCTTCAGTGATACACACAATAAGTAGGGTCGTCCGTTTAATCCACCTCCGCGGGCTTTCGCGGATCAGGAAGAGTGTGAGCTTCTCCTTCATGTATAAATCGAAGAGCATCTTCGTATGTTCTTTTCTGAAGGAGTATGGCGCTTTCATGGGCTCTGCTAGTGCAGTGGCTGCAGCCTTGGCATCAGGCTATTCGCCATTGCCCTTGGATTTTTCTTCTCCCTTGTCTCCATTCGTTGGGGAGAAGTCCATAGAGTTCACCTCCTTGCCGCTGACCGGGCGATCTTTGGAGGATTTGCCTTTGGCGGAAGCATGTGCTAGGTAATCAACGAAGAACATTTCAATCTCCGCTACCACCGTGTTCAGTGGTCAAAGCCCCTGATATTTGAGCCCAGAAGCTTTTCGCTAACTTGTGCCGCTAAGCCTCTGCAGCATATGATGATCGCGTCTTCCGACGTTGGAGGATTATCACGGCGCATGCTGACATCCCTTCATCGCTTGATGAAGTCCAACGCAGTCGCACCCTTTCTCTACTTGAGGGCACAGAGCTCCGCAAGAGAGACTTTCCATTCGACCGTTTGGAAATGGTCGACGAACTTCTTCTGCATATCAGCCCAATCAGCCACTGAGTTGGGCTTTAACCTGGAATACCACTGAAAGGTGGTGCCCGTCAGGGATGTAGCGAAGTACCGTAGCAAATATAATGCTTCCAACGCCAATTCGTCCATGGCCGTCATATAGTAGGCCAAGTGTTCATGTGGCAAGTCCTGCCCATTAAACTTCTGGAGTTTTGGGGCTTTTGGGCAATCAGGCAGAAGTTTCTTGAACTGATAGTGAAAGAGATAAGGCACATTGTACAAATCAATGGTGACCACACCCTCACCATGTTGAGCAAACTTCGCCTCCACAATTCGCTCGATCATCTGCCTCTGAGCCATAAGACTTTCTGCAGCAGGCGTGGCAGACGATTGCACATTGGCCTCATGTTGCGGTGCTTCGAACTCCGCCGCTATTGGTAACTTTGCAATAGTAACTGAAGCATTGGCCGCGACTGGAATGGGAGGAGGCTGTTGTTCCATCTCAGTGGGTGCCGCTTGAGGCTAAACGTAGACCTCCTTTTCACGCAATAATGCTTGCGAGAGGTTTTTGAGTTCTTGATTTTCACGTCGGAGTTCCTCCAACGCAAGGGTCTGAGCCTCTTTTCCAAGATCTTCCTCATGTCCTGGGTTACTGTCCCCATCAACGCTATGGACATCTTCTTGGTGCTCTTCTTGTCATGCCGGCTCGGGCTGAGATGTTCCGGCAACAGATGTCTGCAGCATCTGTGCAAGAACCCGAGAGACGGACCTTGACTTTCTCAAATTCTTTAGAGGCTGGTTCCATTCCCACGAGGTGTCCTCTGGCTGCTTATCGGCAGAGACTGTGTAGCATGTGAACACTTTGACGATGTCATCAATCACCTGAACCACCTGCTTCTTCCTTGGCAGTTGTCTACCAGGTTTGCATGCCATCCCTAGTCTGTAAAAAACAGACACTCGGGACGTAGAAGCTTGTGCCGAGCAATCCCCATCCGTGTGCATTGAACTAGCCCACGGGGGGGTTGGTCGGACTTGCTTGTGGACTCCTCGACGCTTCTACCCATGTGGGTGCTGAGTTGTGGGCTTCGGAGAGATTGAGGTCTCAACATTTGTCAGGCTCCGCATCTATTGCAGGTCCAACATGCGAAAGGGCCCATCCGACCTTGCCCGCTTGATAATTCGGACCTCCTCCTTGGTGACCCATATCTTCTGTAGGTGGAAGTGGCGCTCCTCAATTGAGTTGCCCCCTGACTTTGATCGAGGAGCTGCTGGTCTGGTTTGTTGACCAAGCGGACTTGGCCAGTAGCTGAAGCAAAGGGCCTGACACCCTCGGTAGTTGCTTTGTTGACCAAGCGGGCCCAGCTAGTCGCTGGAGCGGAGAGCCTAACACCCTCGGCAGTCGTAGTAGTCGGTGCGGCTGAGCTGACCTCAGGCACAAGGATGACGCCCAAAAAGAAAGGCGACCCAACGACCGACGGGAAGTCGCCGAACACCAATGGAGTCGCCAAGTATCCGAACTTGGCATGGTTGGTGACGACTTAGGGTCCGTACGTGACGGTGGCCATCATCCTCTTGTTGCTGTTGGTGGTGGTGATGCGCAGCACGAATGGGGATGTGCAAATGCACAAGCGCGCACGCAAGCGAGCGACCGAGTATATACCCTCCTCTTCCCATCCTGTGAGAGGAAGAGGGGTAATCAAAATCTTAAAAAGGCTTAGGACTTCTTCAACAGAAAGAAGAAAGGCGGGAAAGGTCCCACCAGGCGTGCTAGTCTGTTGGATCACAGAATATTCTTTTGAAAGAAAATTATAAGGATTGCACATGGAGGGGCTGTATGAAGGACCTGTGCAGGGTTTATCCGTGGGTGCACATCGTATCAGACGATTTGGATTCGAGTGCTGGACTTTTTCCACTGACCGCAGTTAGTGTTGATTTACATCGGCCTAACGTCCGAACATCTTTGTTTAACTGTCAAAGAAATCTTAAGGTCCTCTATAAGAGTCCTGACACCGAGGGAAGCCTTACTTGCACGGCTCAAAGCTAGTTCCTACTCACCACCGAAGTTCTAAAAAAATTAGGGTTTCATCAAAGGCCGCTAGGTTGGGTAAGAAACCTTGCAATTTAAGGATATGACTGCAATTTTGCAGAAGCCGTAAGCATTTTTGGAGTGTTGGGAGGCTTTCTGGACTCCAGGGATATTTTAGTAATTCTGAGTTTCCAGGGGTATGTTGTAATTTTACCAGGCCAGAGGCATTTCAAAAATTTCCCGATTGGAGGGAAAGTATGGTAAAATCTTTGATTTCCCGGGGTGTTGAGGCCGTTTTCGGAGGATTTAGGGGTTATTTAGCCATTTTTGGACTGTAAGGGTATTTTGGTAATTTTGTCGGACACATGGTAGGCTTAGGATTCAAGACCATGCTTAGGCGCAAAGGGTAGTTTGACGAAGTCTTTAAGTGGAAGGACGATGACGAGTTTCATAGAAAACACACACGCTTTCATTTTCGAGAAAGAAGGGTATATGCACAATTTTTGAAAGTCGAGGGCTCATTGGTAATTTTCCTTGACCAACACACAAAGGAACGGCGGAGTGCATTCATGATCCATATGAGTACAAGGGTTGTCGGTGAGTTGTTGACTGTATATAAGAGGTCTCCGCATTGACGCGGGACAGAGAGGCATAGCCCCAATTACAAAAGGTTGCAGGGTAAAACTACAAACAACAGGACTTGAATATTTTTCTTGTGGTCTCATGAAGGCATTTTTGTAAGCCCTCGTTATGGGATGGGATTACATAATTTAGCCGTCCCAGGTGCATAAAAAATTATAAACATGGCCCTCAGATGGGCATATTTACAAACATAGCCCTCAGGGACATAAATACAAGGCCCCGAGATATTACATACCCTTGGTGGGCCAAAACAACGAACAAGCTTGCTCCCGAGAATGACTTGATCTCTCAATCTCCAATCTCTCTGATTTTCTCCTCCCCTTTTTGGACCCTCGGGAGTCTATTTATAGAAGTTGGAAGGCCACCGGGGTTGAGTTAACCCATACATGGGGACGAGATTAAAATGGCCCCGGGAGGGTCCCTCCTTTTTTTCCTCTTTCTTTTTTTTTTAGAATGGGAGAGGGCAGCGGGGTCAAATGACCCCAGGACCCAAATGACCCCGGGTACGTAGGCCACGGGACCTGCCCAAGGTCATTCGACCTCGGGCCGGTCCAGCCGGGGTCAAATGACCACGGGTAGGTCTCCCTAGGGCCAGGCGACCCCGGGTGGGTCTGCCGCGGTCACGCCTGGGTCCACCCGAGGTCGGGTGACACCGCGTAGGTCCCTCTGACCCCGGGCGAGTTCCCTCGAGTCTCCACCCTACTTAAATCCCGTCCTCTAGGCTTTTTTCAATACTTTTGCTCGCAGCAGGCCGCGTGGAGGAAGGAGGAAGTGGTCCCTTGTTTGTTTTTCGTCTTCTCCGTGCCATCGGCCGAGTGGAGGGGGCTTGTGTTCATCCGAGCTACGTGGCACACGTATGTTGGACTTCTCGGGAGATGTGTATACCCTCTCCTTTACCCTCTTTCTCTATTTCGAGGTCTTCTTTCTTCATATTGTTGGCATCCGCCATGGACGTCCAAGGAGGGAATCATTGCTTCGGGATTTGTCGAGACCACATGACTCTGACAGTCGTCGTAGATTTAACTCGACTTTCAACCACCTTGTTTGCTGCGTGGGGTTCATAATTGATAGTTTTTACAGGCTATGAGCCTTTTAAGTGCGGAGATATTCTCCGGGACGGCGATACACCGAATATCAAACCTCGACCAACTCGGGGGAAATATCTCGAAAAAAATTCGAGAAAAATTAACGGGCACAACATTGTGCTACCGGTACACATCCTTTTTGGCCTTTGTGCTTGTTATTGAAATTGTGGGACAACCAATTTCTAGAGAATGGGAAAAAAACCAAATGCCCGCCTTGTCAATCTCATCATCATCGTCATCAGAGCCTTATCCCAATTATTTGGGGTCGGCTACATGAATCCTGTTCCACCAAAGATTTCTATCAAGTGCTATATTCATATTTAAACCCAAGAAACCAATTTCCTTCCTAATAACATCGCACCATCTCATTTTAGGCCTTCCCCGAGCTCTTTTACTAGCATCCACTAAGATTCGGTCACATCTTTTAACCGACGTTGAGTTAGGACGACGAAGCACCTGACCAAACCACCTGAGTCTATTTTCTCTCATTTTACTATCAATTGGGGCTATCCCTAAGTCCTTACGGATACACTCATTCCTAATTTTGTCTTTCTTAGTCATGCCACACATCCATCTCAACATCCTCATCTCTGCTAGACACATTTTATGAATGTGTTCCTTTCGTACTGCCCAACACTCGGTACCATATAACAAAGCAGGTCTCACAGTCGTTCTATAAAATCTCCCTTTGAGTTTCACAGGCATACGATGATCACAGAGGACTCCTAATACGCTTCTCCATCTTAACCAGCCTGCCTTAATCCTATGTGTAACGTCGTCATAAATTTCCCCATTCTCTTGTATGATAGACCCTAAGTATCGAAAGCTACTACTCTTCGGAATGTTATGCCCATCAATTAGAATCTTGTCTTCCTGTACCACTCTCCCATTACTAAAATTACAATGCATAAACTCTGACTTACTCCTACTAATTTTAAAACCTTTAGATTCCAAGGCACGTCTCCAATGCTCTAACTTAACATTTAAAGCATCAATACTCTCATCAATTAAGACAAAATCATCTGCAAATAACATACACCAAGGGATATCCTCACGCAATTGTTTTGTTACTTTATCCATAACTAAAGCAAAGAGATACGGACTTAGTGCAGAACCTTGATGCAAACCTATAGAAACTGAAAATTCACCAGTCTCTCCAGCAATAGTTCGAACACTAGTAATAGCACCGTCGTACATATCCTTAATCAAATCAACATATCCTTGAGAGATTCCTTTCTTTCTTAATATCCACCAAATCAAATCTCTCGGTACTCGATCGTACGCCTTCTCTAAATCAAGAAAAACCATATACAAATCTTTTCTCATCCCTCTATACTTCTCTATTAACTGTCGTAGTAAGAAAATAGCTTCTGTAGTAGATCTATTCGGCATAAAATCAAACTGATTTTCCGATACAGTAGTCATATATCAGAGGCGTTTTTTGATTACTCTTTCTCAAAATTTCATAGTATGACTCATAAGATTAATTCCACGATAATTATTGCAGCTTTGAATATCTCCTTTGTTTTTATAGAAAGGAACTACAACACTTTTCCTCTAAACTTCTGGCATTCTCTGTTCCTTTAAAATTTTATTAAAAAGTTTAGTTAGCCACTGAATACCAATGTCTCCTAGGCTTTTCCATACTATAGATATGTCATCTGATCCTAAGGCCCTTTCATTTTTCTTAGGGCCGCTTTGTTAACGGAATAAGTCCCAGGTAGAATGAGTTATTCCACCTTTTCACCCTCATTCTAGTTTGATAGCAGGGTTAAGTTACCAGGGGTCGGTTAGGATCAAAATCCTTATTCTAAGAACAACTCATTCTACCATTTCTTAGGAATGAGTTATTCTTAGGGTTAGAACAAGTTACCAAACTGAAAAAGTGAAAAGTGAAAGAATAGCTCATCCTAACCCACCTCATATGAGTTATCCTAACCTATTAAAAAAGAGGGTCTTAAAGCATCCTCCACTTCTGACATCTTAATACGCCTGAAATATTGATATTTATCAAATATTGTGGACTCTTGGGTACCTTCTAAAAAAAAATCATTGACGCAATCTCCATTAAGTAACTTCTGAAAATAACTATGCCACCTCTCTTTAATCTCAAGATCCTTAGCTAAAACCCTTTGATCTTCACCTTTAATGCAACGAACATGATCTAATAGGGTGTTTGGTTGCACTTTTTTCTCTCAAATTTAAAAAAAAAGAGTAAGAGACTCTCTGATCCTGTTTGGTGTTCCTTTCCTAAATTTTAGGGAGAGAATCTCATCCCATGTAAACCTTCCTCCAAAAAAAGAAGTCTGAAGCAATTTTTAAAAAAAAACACCAACGACGCCTCGAGACTCTCCCTCCCTCCCACGCGCGACCCCCCTCCCCTCCCCCGCATCTCCCCCTTCCCTCCCCCGCGGCCGACGCCCCTGCTCAACCCCCCTCCCCTCCCCTACGGCCCCCCTCCCCCGCGGTCGACGTTCCCTCCCCTCCCCCGTGGCCGGCGTCCCCCGCGGCTCCCCCCCCCCTCCCCCTCTCCGGCGTCCCCTCCCCCGTGGCCGGCGTCCCCCGCGGCTCCCCCCCCCCTCCCCCTCTCCGGCGTCCCCTCCCCCGTGGCCGGCGTCCCCCGCGGCTCCCCCCCCCCTCCCCCTCTCCGGCGTCCCCTCCCCCCCTCCCCCCCGCAGCGTCCCCCTCTCCCCTGCGGCTCTCTTCCTCCCTCGCCCGCCAGCTCTCCCTCCCTTCCCTCTCCCTGCGACCGCCCCTGCATCAACGTCGGCTACCATCGCCACCCCTGCGCCAACCTCGGCAGTCCTCCCTCGCCGGAGCAGGTCATGCCACTGCCAGCCGCTGCCGTCGTGGGCCCATCCCTTCGCGAACGCGGCAGCCGTCGGCCTGCCCCTCTGCCGCCGCAGCACCTTCCGGCCACCAACGCCGGTGGACCCACCGCCCTCCGTCGCGCCAGAGCCCTCCAGCACGGCCCTGTCTCCCTCTCCCTGCCCTCGTGTTCTCTCTCTGCCCTCCCTCTCTCTCTCTCTCTCTTGTGATCCAGAACCGATCAAAGGGCACTCCCTCTCTCTCCCAAACAAGTTTACATAAATTTTAAAAATTAAGATACTTTTACCAAACAAGTAATATCATTTTTTTAATTTTAAAATTTAAGTTAAAAATTGACACAACACAATTTTTTAGGTAGAAATAGTTTCTTTAAAAAAATTGTTCTCAAACACCCTATAAATCTCTAGTTTTCCTTTCTCTTCATTTAGCAAGTTTATATATGTCATTTTCACCCTCTCGGGTTCCTAATTTATTATATAAATCTTTAAATGCCTTTGATTTAGCTTCGCTAACTATTTTCTTAGCCCTCTTTTTAGCAATTTTATAAGTTTCTAGAGTTTGACTATTTTTGTTAGTTTGCCAAACTTTAAAGCACTCCTTTTTTACTCTAATGGTATTTTGGATTTTCTCACCTCACCACCAAGTCTCTTTTTCTAAATTCTATTTACCTTTAGATTCGCCTAAGAGTTGTTTTGCTACACTCGTTATACAATTTGTAACATTATTCCATATTACATTGGTTTCTTGTTCTAAATTCCAAATATTTTCCTTTAATAGATGATTTTAAAATGTTTCTAAATTTTTACTTTTTAAATTCCACCATTTAATCTTAGAATAATTATTTATAATAATCTTTCTTTTGAATTTAGGGATAAAGACAAAGTTTTGTGAACAAGTGTATTAAATATTTTCCGTCTTGTCAATCTAATCGTATTAAATAGGACGAGAAGTTATCTGCCCATAGCACATAATTTTGAACTTTACAAGTAGATGGCCTTTACCGCGTAATCAACATTAATAAAACATGGATCATTCTATGAACAAAGTTCTGTGATAGAAAAGTACCTTATAAGATGAGTAAATAAGAATCACAGCCAGCAACAAGTTTACCGCCTCAAATCTCTAAAGGATAACAAGGGACAATAAATTCATTAAATGCATAACACAAAAATAAAGTAAGATTAACACAGTAATAAACTCATGAAGGATAAGCATCAAGTCAAACAATAACAGAAACCTGAAGGGTTGCAGTCCCAAGCAGGATCATTGTTGCGCGAAAGACAACAGCTCCAGAAATACCATAAGAAAGCACACGACTCTTGGTTCCAACATAAATCTTATCAGAACAGTTGCATCACAAAAGTAAATAATACATGGGTAAATTAAAGTTAATCACCTGATAAGAAACTGGCACGTTGAAGTATTTGAAAACCAAAATAAAGACAAAGAGATTATCAACAGACAAACTCTTTTCTAGAATGTACCTGAAAAAGAAATACTCATAAAATCCTGAAATAAAAAGAGTCAAGTGCCAAATTAAAACTTCTAGGCAAAACAAAGACCAGAGTAGACATCTCTGAAGCCAACATGCACATCACATTTCTCAATTCATGCATGGCATACAACGACAGAAATAGAAGGTTGTTTCTTTAGGCAAATGTAGATTAACCTTGTTAAGACATGCATATGGTCCGAGAGTAAATAAATGTGTATTTTAGTAATGTTGTGCCTTCTACATACCCCGCAAAAAATTCTGATGCCTTTTCCACACCATCTTTTATTCCCACTCCGACACCAAAAACAATAGCAGCAAAAATCTGTAAAATAGTAAAGTTGGATCCCAAGATAACAGCTAAAAACTCCACTCAACGGAAGACATTGAGGAATCAACGAACTTACCCAAAAAACAACAAGCTTTACAAGAGATGCTTTATCATGCTCAACCCCTTTTGTAGCAAAACTTGAATTTCCAACATCTGGGCCTTTAATCTCATCACCATCTTGAGGTCTCTCCTTTTCTTCTACAGATACATTTCATCATAAGATTATTTTCAAACATACTGCAGGGTTTCGGAAAACCATTTCATTGAATACTCTAGTTATGAGTTG
This sequence comes from Amorphophallus konjac, assembly GCA_022559845.1. Classification (NCBI taxonomy): domain Eukaryota; kingdom Viridiplantae; phylum Streptophyta; class Magnoliopsida; order Alismatales; family Araceae; genus Amorphophallus; species Amorphophallus konjac. Next base: position 83,304 of record JAHNEJ010001997.1, on the reverse strand, counting down.
AGTAGAATTAGGGAAAACAAAATATATGCATAAGTTGTGTTAAAAGTGTACTCATTGTAACCATCCAATATAAGTCACAAAAGATAGCCAATGCGGATATGCAAAAGTTCACAAAGAAAATAAAGAATTAATTCCACTACAAGAAAATTCAAAAAAGGCTAACAAAAAGACTTTACAAACTGGGAGCAATGTTTCTGAGTAGTCAAAAACACCAAAATTAATAAAGTCTCCAAAAGAAATATGAAACAAATGGCACATGAGAATAGAATTTCCACAAGCATCAAGTAGAGAGAGAAGTCATAGGAGGGCAAGAATTTGGTCTGGTTGACGGAGTCATGATTTGACGATACGGATTGTTCATAATTCATGTCTACTTATAAATGCTCTTCCTCAACCCCCTCTGCTTATGAAAATGCAAGCCCTTTGTCACCCTCATTACTGGAAATGCACAAAAAACAAGAGAGACAGACATGACTATCTAGTTCAAGCACATAAGAACTACTATGTACTTCGAACATAAATCTGCTCAAAGTATATAAAGGCAAATGTTCCTAAAGTAAAATTTCAATATGCAAACTTAAGCCACCCTACTGTTGGATTTTGATGGCAAATTAACCGTTATCATTAACAGTTATCATTTTTAACAATGGTCACTATAAAGATGAGATTTGTCTTTAACAATCAAGTCCAAGGACCAAGACCAAAGAGTTCAACGATAACCAATTACTTGTGCATAACAGTGTCATCGATTTCTTAGTAGCAAGGACAGGAATGTCCATGAGTTGAAATCTCAATTTGTTCAGAGCTCAATGACAAATTTTCCAGTTTGATCAATGCTTCCCTTTGAGCTTGTGGTCAATGCAATTGACATCTTATGTTTTTTTTAGTGCATATGACATCTTCATAGTTTTGTTATTTTCCAACGTTTTCCGTATGACGAGGATTCATACATGATAATGTGCACCTAGTTTGTGGTTGGTGCTAGCAGTTCATTAGTGGGTGAAAACTGAATTTGAAGGCTCTTTGAGACTTTGAGTCCACAACACCTCTTTCACTTTTATCTTCTTTCTATCCTTTGCATTCTCACATTTTTCTCCAGCCCTATGCTACTTGATCCATTCTAAAATAACATCAAAATAACTACCTAGTTTGACATTAATTATTTTCACACCAATGTCCTACTTTCAACTTTATGTTTTCATTCCTCCAGCCTACAACAGAGAAGATAGAAGTAAAATGGAGTCACCATATCATTCAACAGACATTGTAGGAAAAGTTAGCTACGTAATATCAGAGACTTAAATTTCACCTTCTATCACCTTATTATGTATTACATGATGAAATAAATAACTCTGCCATGGCCGGTCCCAAGCCCGGATGAGAAAAGAGGAGGGTTTGCGTTAGGTCGACAGCTAGCAGTAAAATTTTGTCACATCTCCAACATGAATTCTGATCCAAATACATTATGTGCTAATGCTAGGGCGTTCCCCGTAAGCGACGCGTTACATCGGAACTCGGATGGAATGACAAGTGAGCAAGGGTCAGTTAGGGCGTTCCCCGTAAGCGACGCGTTACATCGGAACCCGGATGGAATGACAAGTGAGCAAGGGCTAGCTAGGGCGTTCCCCGTAAGCGACGCGCCGCAATGGCGCCCGATTGCGGTGTCAAATAGGCAAGGGTTCTCGTGTGGGGTTGGACGCACACGGGTAAAGAAGCAAGTCCAAAAACATAGGATCCGTCTAGCTACTTGGAATATAGGAACTTTAACGGGTAAGGGTTTAGAATTAGTTAAGTTAATGAAGGACAGGAGGGTTAACATAGCTTGCCTACAAGAAACTAGGTGGAAAGGACATAAAGCTAAAGACATTGATGGATATAAAATTTGGTATACGGGTAATAATAACTCTAGAAATGGTGTTGCTATAATAATAGATAAAAACTTAAAAGACAGAGTTGTAGAAGTAAATAGATTGGGGGATAGACTAATGGTAATTAAACTTATCTTAAGTGATGATATTTTGAATATAATTAGTGCATATGCACCTCAAGTAGGATCCGAAGAGAGCATTAAAAAATAATTTTGGAAGGCTATTGATAGTTTGATCCAAAATATCCCTAGTGAAGAGAGAATCTTTATTGGAGGGGATCTTAATGGTCATGTGGGTATAGATAATAGAGGCTATGAGAGGATTCATGGAGAGCTTGGTTTTGGCAATAGAAATGATATGGGTAACACTATTCTTGATTTTGCTATGGCCTATGATCTAGCAATTATTAATACCTTCTTTAAGAAGCGGGACGAACACTTAATAACATACAAGAGTGGAACACATATAAGCCAAATTGACTATTTTCTCATTAGGAAGGTCGATAGAGTTTTATGTAAAGATTGCAAAGTTATTCCTGATGAGAGTCTAGCCCCTCAACATAGGTTGTTAGTAATGGATGTCACTATCCCTAAATTCAAAAGAAAGATTATTATAAATAATTATTCCAAGATTAAATGGTGGAATTTAAAAGGTAAAAGTTTAGAAACATTTAAAAATCATCTATTAAAGGAAAATATTTGGAATTTAGAACAAGAAACTAATGTAATGTGGAATAATGTTACGAATTGTATAACGAGGGTTGCAAAACAACTCTTAGGCGAATCTAAAGGTAAAAAGAACTTAGAAAAAGAGACTTGGTGATGGAGTGAGGAAATCCAAAATACCATTAGAGTAAAAAAGGAATGCTTTAAAGTTTGGCAAACTAACAAAAATGCTCAAACCCTATAAGCTTATAAAATCGCTAAAAAGAGAGCTAAGAAAATAGTTAGCGAAGCTAAATCAAAGGCATTTGAAGATTTATATAATAAATTAGGAACCCGAGAGGGTGAAAAGGACATATTTAAACTTGCTAAATTAAGAGAAAGGAAAACTAGAGATTTAGATCATGTTAGGTGCATTAAAGGTGAAGATCAAAGGGTTTTAACTAATGATCTTGAGATTAAAGGGAGGTGGCATAGCTATTTTCAGAAGTTACTTAATGGAGATTCCGTCAAGGATTTATCTTTAGAAGGTACCAAGAGTCCACAATATTTGATAAATATCAATATTTCAGGCGTATTAAGATGTCAGAAGTGGAGGATGCTTTAAGGAAAATGAAAGTGGGCAAGGCCTTAGGACTAAATGGCTTACCTATTGAAGTATGGAAAGGCCTAGGAGAGATTGGTATTCAGTGGCTAACTAAATTTTTTAATAAAATTTTAAAGGAACGGAGAATGCCAGACGTTTGGAGAAAAAGTGTTGTAGTTCCTTTCTATAAAAACAAAGGAGATATTCAAAGTTGTAATAATTATCGTGGAATTAAGCTTATGAGTCATACTATGAAACTTTGGGAAAGAGTAATTGAAAAACGCCTCCGTTGTATGACTACTGTATCGGAAACTCAGTTTGGTTTTATGCCAAATAGATCTACTACAGAAGCTATTTTCTTACTACGGCAGCTAATGGAGAAGTATAGAGAGATGAGAAAAGATTTGTATATAGTTTTTCTTGATTTAGAGAAGGCGTACGATCGAGTACCGAGAGAATTGATTTGGTGGACATTAAGAAAGAAAGGAATCTCTCAAGGATATGTTGATTTGATTAAGGATATGTACGGCGGTGCTATTACTAGTGTTCGAACTATTATCGGGGAGACTGGTGAATTTTCCGTTTCTATAGGTTTGCATCAAGGTTCTGCACTAAGTCCGTATCTCTTTGCCTTAGTTATGGATGAAGTAACTAAATAATTGCATGAGGATATCCCTTGGTGTATGCTATTTGCAGACGATATTGTTTTAATTGATGAGAGTATTGATGCTCTAAATGCTAAGTTAGAGCGTCGGAGACTTGTCTTGGAGTCTAAAGGTTTTAAAATTAGTAGGAACAAGTCAGAGTTTATGCACTGTAATTTTAGTAATGGGAGAGTGGTTCAGGAAGACATGGTTCTAATTGATGGACATAACATTCCGAAGAGTAGTAACTTCGATACTTAGGGTCTATCATACAAGAGAATGGGGAGATTTATGATGACGTTACACATAGAATTAAGGCAAGCTGGTTAAGATGGAGAAGTGCATTAGGTGTCCTTTGTGATCGTCGTATGCCTGTGAAACTCAAAGGGAGGTTTTATAGAACGGCTGTAAGACCTGCTTTGTTGTATGGTACCGAGTGTTGGGTAGTACGAAAGGAACACATCCACAAAATGCGTGTAGCAGAGATGAGGATGTTGAGATGGATGTGTGGCAAGACTAAGAAAGACATGATTAGGAATGAGCGCATCCGTAAGGACTTAGGGATAGCTCCAATTGATAGTAAAATGAGAGAAAATAGACTCAGGTGGTTTGGCCATGTGTTTCGTCATCCTAACTCAACGCCGGTTAAAAGATGTGACCAAATCTTAGTGGATGCTAGTAAAAGAGCTCGAGGAAGGCCTAAAATGAGATGGTGCGATGTTATTAGGAAGGACATTAGTTCTTTGAGTTTAAATATGAATATTGCACTTGATAGAAATCTTTGGCGGAACAGGATTCATGTAGTCGACCCCAATTATTTGGGATAAGGCTCTGATGATGATGATGATGATGATGATGATGAAATAAATAATTGTGATAAGGAGTTGTCGAGATTTCTTGTGCAATGTGGAATTAAGCATATCCTAAGTAATAGAGAGGGAAAAAAAGATGGCAGCCTGCGTGATAACAAACGTCCAGAGATGAAGAAAATTGACAATGCAAAACAAATTGCAAGTTCTTGAAGTCCCCTAGCAAGATAAGAAATTACAAGTTGAACTCACAAGTGGCGGATGGCATGGGAATGTTAATGAAGAACACTGACAAGGAAAATTGAAGACAGACTCTGTCAAAATTCTATACCCAAAAAAAAATCTACGCGATTGTCAGCTATGTAGATCTAACTTCCGCTCACGCGAAGAGATGCTGATATCTTAAACTACTTTGAAGAGCATAGTCCGCGAAGTAGACTTCGTCGATCAGAAGGTTCCAATTAACAGTGGAGGCGGACGAATACATGGATTCCCAAATTTAAATATGAACCGAGAGCAGATCAGCCAACCATAACTGCAAAGTCATCATGGCCGATCACTAAATCGTAGCGCATCATCATACATAATCAAACACACTCCAGCATTTTGTAAACTATAACACAACATGATCCAGAACAAATTGAACACAGAGAAGGTTTGAGTACCACATGACACGCACAACTAGAGCATATCCAATCAGAGGATTAAACACAAAAAGCAAGAAGAATCCCCACCTTTGCCGAGGCAGTCCTGCTGCTCCGTCCGAGGGGCGCACCGAACACGAGTCCAGTGCAGCCGGCAACCCCTCCAAGCTGGACAACACAAGATGCAAGAGATCGATGGTGAGTTAAACCCGAAGAACAGGGAAGCTGATGAAGAAGAAAGCACGCTAGAGACGAAGCACCGCCGCGGCAGACTACCGGAGTACGATATGGAAGCGACTTGCGGATGAGAGAGCAAGGAGAGTGCCGACAGGGGGTGGTCGTGGCGAGCCCTGAGCAGCCGCGAGGCGACCCCGCCGTGCGTGAGCTGGTCGCTATGGTAGTGATGGTGGTTGCGGACAAGGGTGGACGCCCACCCCATCGCTCGGGGGCTGGAGCAGAAGAAAAGCGAGCGAAGAGCGAGTTGGAAACAGAGGTTTCGCCTACGACATATAGAGCGGAGGTCGCCGTGTTATCCTCTTGTCTCCGCTTATTGTAGTAAATTTTTCTGTTCGGTGGCGGCGCCAATGGAAACCGTGTTCTGCGCAGTGGGCCCGTGACGCCATAAGCACCAACGGGGACCCCGTCAATTGGACCTAGGCATCGTGCCATCTCCCCATTGGATACACCTGCAGCGTGGTATGCGTCTGGGAGGAAACAATTTGTGTGGATGGGTACGTGGCGCCCGCGCTTGGTGTCGTGTTGCCGAAGGGTTCAAGAGCGATGGGGTCCCGCCGCAACAAACGCAGGCCGGAGGAGATCCACGGAGGCAGTGGCTAGCAGATGGAGGAAGCCAATGTCCACTCGAGTAATGCTGTGAAACTTTTCTCGAACATGGGGGAATAATAGTTGGTTCGAACACCTTTTGATAAACACATGATGGAGCGACAAAAATATAAGATCAGGTATGCTTGAGCAATTTGTAATTGTATCCCATATTTTAAAAAACTTGAGGACATTTAAGTTTGACTCTTTTTCACGTGGATATCAAGTTCTTTTTCTTTTTCCGACAAAGATGAGGAAAGTCACGTATTGGTAAAGAAGTGTATGGTTCGTAAAATCTAGTATTTTGTGAAAAATAAATAACTATATTTTCATTTATCAGCTAAAATTATTATATGGGATAAAAAAACATAAGATTTTTTTATTTTTATAAGGATAAAAAGGACAAGCCACATAAATGAGTGTTTTTCTATATATTTCACCTTGGTGGGACAAGTATGTTTTAGGTTGTGAAAGGCTCGAGCCGGGCTTAGATCAACTTAGCCCAGGACCGACTCATCAATTTTAAATTCTGACTTGGTCCTGAGCCTGAGTTATGTCGCGCTGGGCCGAGTCGGACCCAACTTTTTCACAAGCCCGACGTCGGCCCGGCTCGACCTCACTCGACAAATTAAATAATAATAATAATAATAACAACAAATATAAGAATATAAAATATATCATCCCACTAAATTAATTAGAGTTTTAAATGTTAATTTGTTTAAAAATAAAGTTTTAAATTTTTGATTAAATACAATGAGATTTTTAAAAATTTTCTAATTAAACAAAATAAAATTATGAAGGAAGTAAAAAAAAGAAGAACGGGTCGAGCCAGCCCGCTGGCCAAACTCAAAACTCGGCCCCTGCCCGTGAGGCCCGCGGGCCAAATTTTTAGGCCCAATTAAGAGCCCACGAACTAAAAAGGGACTGACGTTCCAACCTAAAAATCGAGCCAGGTCTGTAGGCCTAGCTATCGGGTTGACCCGGCCCATTGACATTCTTAATATATCCATTGCACCCAGAACGCGTGGACTTGAGTAATCATAGATGATGCACATCTTTTTGGGTCGCGACTAAAGATAATGCGCATATAATGCCAAACGATCGTCTTGATAAAATGTGAAGAGATCCATTGGTGAGAAAACAATTGTAGTTATAAGTTTGGTCTTTTTATCTTTTATATGAGATCGATGAATTTTTGAAAGACAAATTTTAACCTTTGCTCTAAGAATAACACCTTTTAAATGGCGTGAAAAGTTTGAGTAATGCTCAGCGTAACATCCGGTTAAGTACACACCGAGATGTTGCACGTGTAATATTTTTTAATTTTACAAAATTTTGAGTGGCCCTCATGTCAAGTTAAGTTGGTCTGCTGACCACGTCGTCAGGTGACGTGACGTAGAGGCCACATAAAAATTGTCACCTTGTAAATAGTGAAAATATGTCGTTTTCACTATTCATAGGGTTGAGATTTTATTTTTATGTGGCCCCCACGTCACGTCACCTAATGACGTGACCTGCACACCAAGCTAGCTTGACATGGAGGCCATTCAATTTTTTTAAAAAAAAATATGTGATGACCCAAGATCCGGATATCGGGAATGGAACCTGATACCATTCGAATCCTGACCCGCAGTCCACGAGTCGGGACTCGGAAAGACTAAAAGCCTAAAAGGATAGGTGTGGTGTACACAGAAATAGGAAATAAAGTAGGACAATTCAACAATTAACAGAAATAAATAAACAACTACAATAGAGTCCAATCCAACAGAAAGTACAGTCTAAGGCAGAAGAACATACCCAACGCCAAGAGAACACTCGGCCCGGCAAGCTGGCGACTAAGAACCTCCGCACATCACCCTCGAACCTCGAGGAAGAACCGCCGCACCTGAAACGCAGGAGTGAGCTTCCTGTCACTGGCTCAGTAGGGGTCCCGTGGAGCCCCAACCGAAAACAACGGCGGTACGGAAAGCAGCAGCAGTAAGAACAACAGTAACAGCAGGAATAGTAAACACGGTGGCCGGTAAAATCTCGGCTCTATAGCAACTCCTACTGTACCGGAAAACACGCATCCCGATCTCACAGTCGGGGTACCACCAAACTACGAACCACCAGACTACGACACGACGTCACTGTGGTGGAGGCCTGTCCTCACAGACAAAGGCCCACACCGAAACCACGCGGTTTAGAAACACTGTCACAACCTCGCCGTCGTGAACCCAACGCCGTCTAGGGGAAAGCCCTCGGTGACGCTCACCAGAAACCCTAAACCTAGGCTACGGAGAAACACCCGAGACTACGCACAAAATTCCGTCTCGCAGATGGGAAACGGAAACCCGCAACACGACAACTCATGTCACGTGACGGGAGTACCGCCCACCAGAAGCAAGGCCGGATGCGTCCACTGACGACTTAGTCTGCAGCCTCAAGTGTCTCACTACGACGCCCCAGGCGGAGACAGAGACACCGTACGGTAACCAGGAACACAAAACAAGGACTAGCTGGGGTCGCGCTCGTCAGCGCGGGTCCTCTGCCCCCAACTACGCGTGCATACACAGACCATCTGCTCTAGGTCGGGTCCTCTAGCTGGTTTTCCCCCCTAGCCGGACTCAGGCTGCAAAGGCAAGGGGCCCTACGGTAACCAGCCTAAAAATCGTCTAACTCAGGTCACGCTCTCCACAACTCCCAAGTGGGTTCGCACACGTGTGCGCAGGAAAGCTATGACTAGTGGGGGCTCACTAAACGTGAACATGGAAAGCCACGTACCCACCCATCGTGAGTAACACGAAGTAACAGGTGGCTCGAAGCCACCAGACTCTGGATGGTTTACTAGACCTACTAACCCAACGGTCCTTGAGTCATGAGACTCATGTCAAGACCGTCGCACGTGACGGCACGATGCCGTCGATCTAGTGTAATTCCTAGGTCTAAAGCCACGGTGACCCGATTCCCAAGGCAACTTCACAAGCCACCGAGTTAATTCCCCAACCAAGGGACACATGGAAAACCTCTAGCCCCAGGCTTGTTGACTGGACTCACAGTCCGAGGCCACACGCATGGCCCACTCGGAGACCGCTTCTGGAGAAAACCCACATCGTGTGGGGAAGGCCCTCCGCACTCTTACCGACTCATGGGGACTCACTCAAGCATAACACGGAAACCCAGAACACGTACACGGGGTCACCGGACCCTCTTAACACATGGGTTTGCAAATCGAGGTAACGTGGTACCTCCAGAATCACGGAGAATCGCTCATACACTTCTTCCTCGAAACCGTATCGCATACAGGCACCTCAGGACAAGAAAACGCGGGACACGGCAGCCCGGGGGAAAACTGGGCTGGGCGGCCAAACACCTGGCTGCCCAGGGACCTGGGCGGTCACACCTTGGGCCGCCCAGCACCTGGGTACCCCACTGCCTGGGCGGCCACACCTTGGGCCGCCCAGAGGGCTGGGCGGCCATCGGCTTGGCCGCCCAGTCCAGGGCCTGATTGGGTGAGGGCTACCAAGGTCCTGGCCGCCCAACACCCCTGGGCGGCCAGACCTGTGGCCGCCCAAGTCACTGGGCGGCCAGGGTCATGGCCGCCCAGACTAGGGCATAGGCGGCCACCTAGGTGGCCGCCCTCTGCGATTCTCGTGGACGAACCGAGCTCCGCCGTGAGCTCGGTTCCACGTCTCATTCGATCCCAATCGAAGGGGAAAACATAGGGGGTCATTCCCCTGACTCCAAAACCCAAAAATGGAGGGAGAAAATAGGAGAAACCTCGCTCGATTCGACGAATCCGTTGCACGTCCCAAAAACATGATTTTTCCCCTAAACGAGCAATAAATCCCGCTCGGCTCACCACGGCCTATGAAACTCGCGGGAAATGAAGTACTTGAGCTAGGGAACCATCCCCCTACCTCCAACGAAGATTCCGCGCACCATGGACGCCCTTCTGTTGTGAAACGCCTGGCGAACCACCGCTGATGCCCTGAGCTCGCGAATGACGAACATCGCGCCTCCACCTCGATCCTCGCTCCATCCTCGCCGCTCAACGCCCCACGAACCTCGCCGCCTCGTCCCCGTCCACCTCCTTCGGCCGTCGGAGAAGAGAGGGAGAGAGGAGAGAGCATGAGAAGAGAGAGGGAGAGAAGAGAGAAATGAGAGTGAGGGAGAGAGAGAACAAGGAGGTTTATATATATAGACAATCTGAAAATTTCAAAACTACCAAAAAATATGAAAAATTACCTCTATGATCCTCGAAAAGCGCACAACGTAGTGGTAACGTTCTGGAGTCAAAGAATGCAACGGTTCACCCTACACGGCGTTCCGAAGGTCCGATTGACGAAAACACGCGTAAACCGTAAAACTCAATCCGAGACCCACAAAAATGATCCGAAACCCACAGATCCTGACCCGATAAATGGTCTAAAAAACTTGGGGCGTTACAAAATATGTTGCACGTGCAACACCTTGGCGTGTAATTAATCGAAGTGTTGCACAAATCATTACTCGAAAGAGAAATGCTAGCTACCCTCTGGTAGAAAAGTTACCTGTCTAATAGACTATTGGTCCATGTCATTGGCACGTGGGTCCCACCCATTAAATTCCTTAGCTTCTTAAATGCTTATGTACACTTCCATCTATTTGTCACCCTTATTCATGTATTTGTCACTCTTAGATAACTATTTTTCACCCTTAAATAGTATTGGAAGTCTCATTCGTCACCTCGAGAATGCACGAAAACTGACAAGAGTTGGCTATTTGTCACCCTTACATAGTTATTTGTCACCCTTAGATAGTTATTTTTGACTCTTACATAGCTATTTGTCACCCTTAAATAGCATTGGAAGTCTCATTCATCGCCTATGTAATGTCCCGAATCTTTGTTGGATCCTTAATGGGTCTGGTTGGATCTTTATTGGGTCTTTCAGATCCTTTTCGGAGAGTTTCGGATCGCTTTTGTAGCTCCCGAGTTGAGTTTTACGATCCGTGTGAGTTTTTTTCTCGTACTAGTTACGGAACCCTACGGTGAGTTTATTTCTCAATTCATCGACTCGTGGACGATACAGTGGCGATGTACTCTTCGAGCTGATCGTTTTGACTATTTTTGTGTAATTTTCTGAGTTCGGGCCAAAAATCATATTTTCAGAAATTAGGAAAATTCCTAATTTCTTTCTATAAATTCAATTCCACTATCTCTCCTGCTCATTTTCAACTTCACGCTATCTCACTCCGTTCTCTCCCGTCTCTGGTCCGTTCGGCGCGGGACGCGCACCGTTGCAGAGCTGGCTGAGGCGTGGACGTGCTCGGGTGATCGGTTCGCGGGAAGGGGCAGCGGATGGAGCGTGGCGGGCGCGATCCCTCAGTGGATTCCGAGAGGGCGTCGTTCGTGATTCGGTGGTTTTCGGTGTGGATTAGTCGCTTCGGCGCTCGGTTTCTTCGGTGGAGGTAGGGAGATAGACCGCCACTTCGTTCTGCACGTTTTCTTTGCTTCCGTGCGTAGTTTGGTGCTCGATCGGGGGAGATCAGGCCGGTTTAGTGAAAACCGTAGTTTTTGGGGTTTTCAGGGTTCGCCGGAAAACGGCAACCATTCTTGGTCTAGTTAGTATCAAAATGACCGCTGGGATGTCTGGATCCCATTCATGTTAGTTTCGTGTCGATCGGTCGCCATTCGAGGTCGGTAGGAGTCCGGGAACCTCGATGACTCGTTTAGGGTCGATTTGTCTAAATCGCCCCGATCTCGCGATTCAATGCGTGCATGTGGGCTTTTTAGCCTCCAGAACTTGTTTTTCGTCATTTGCATTCGTTTCCCCTGCACTTTGGCGTGAATGGGGCGTGGAACGGACCGATTCGGCGTTTCCACTGTTTTCTCGCCGTGACCGGTGTAGCGGTCGTTTCAGAGACCGTCACAGTCTCTGACGGCCCTACGATAGACCGCCACAGCTCTTAGGCATTTTAGACCGTTCGTGACTGTGGGAGTGTGACGGTCCACCACTGGTGCGTCACAGCCCTCTGACGCATCCAGGTAGGTGCGTCACAGCCATTTCATTTTCTTGAGGTTCGGGTCAGTCGTTCGCGTAGCGGTCGTTCCCTCGTGCGTCACGGTGCTGTAACGCGTCCACGTTGGACCGTTACATGCTGTTCGTCCAGTTTTCAGGCGTGGGTCTGCTGTCTCTGATGGCCCTATCTGGGTGCGTGAGGTGGTGTAACACGCTTGGCTTGGGCCATTACGTGGTCTGAGTTCCCGTTCTGGGCCTAGTTGCCCTGACGCCCCTGCCTTGGTGCGTCAGAGCGTGTAACGCGCCTATGGTGGTGCGTTACGGTCCTGTTGTGGCCGTGATGGCCGTTGGGCTTTTCGGTGTGCAGTCGTGTGTTTGTGGGTCTGTTTTAGGTGATGTTAGGGGCTGTTTTGGGGTAGGTTTGTGGCATGTCTGTGTGTGTATCTGCCTTTGTTATGGTGATGTCTGTCGTTCCCATGGTCTGGCCGCTTTCCCCGTGGGCGTCGGTTGACATTCCTATGAAGGCTAAGACTACGTTTCCAAGTCTGTCGGCAGATTCCTATGCTGCTTTGGTGTTTGAGGTACGGGTGACAGTGCATGATTATCTGTCTGTACTTCAGCTCCGTGTTTTGTGATCTTCTCGTGTCATTGCCTTTCGTCATAGACTCATTGTGACAGCTTGCGGAGCGGGGCACTTTCCGATATACGATTCGTAAGCTAGTTTCTGTCGGCTCCTGCGGTCACTGTAGCGTCCTACGGGGGGAGAAAACTAGCTAGAGGCCTAGCTCTAGGCAGGAGCCAGTGTGTGCACACGTGGTCAGGGGCTGAGGACTAACGCCGATGGGCATGACCCCGACTAGTACTTGTAACTGTGGTTCCGCGTGGGTCTGCGACTCGGCCGGGTTCACGTAGGCCGCGATCGGTAGGTAGTCGAGACACTTGTGGCATGTGTTGTGGTGCAGTGTAAGATGTCAGTGGACGCATCTGGCCGTTCTCCTGATGCGGGGGTTTTCCGTCGCGTGGCGCACGACTCCCGTGCTTTTCCTGTGTTGTGACCTGTCCGGGTTGGCCTTCCTGCGGCTATACTCAAGGTCTGTGTGTGTTGTCCCGTGCACGACGTTCCAGTCGTGTCGTCTACGTCTGTCTAGGTCTTTTCTATACTTTCTTTTGCATGCCGTTGTAGGTGTAGATTGGGGTGCTTGTTTGGTTTTTTCCCTTTTCTTTGCTGCTCCCTACTCCTCTTTCCCTTTCTAGGCCTGCTTGCCTGTTCGGGTTATTCCCCTCGTCCTTACCTATTCCCTACTCCTGCTTTCCTTTCTTTTACAGCTTTCTAGTGTTGTTTCTTGCTGATGTTCCTGTTGTTCCATGTTACTGTGTGTTTTTCAGTGGGGATCCGCGTGACCCCTACTGAGCTAGTGCCACGAGGCTCACCCCTGCTTTTCAGGTGGGGTGATGTGTTCGTTCTACTTCCGCGGGTCCTGGAGTTCGAGTCGTAGCTGCCAGCTGGTACCTCCGTCGGGCTTCCCCCGACTTTCCGGTACGTCTTTCTTTTCTGTCAGCTGTACTTGGTAGACTTGCTGTCTTTCCTTTGGACTTGACTCTGGGTATATAATTGTCTAAAATCTATTAATAATAAAAAGTAATTTTTTTCTGCTACTTTAGCAACCCGATCTAATGAAATGTAATTGCTTGCTGCTATATCTGTCAGTTCAATGTACTACACGACAATCCTTTTTCCCTTCGGAGCTTTACCGCTCTTGGAAGGCCTCGCGGGTTCCAAGTGGTATCAGGTGTATTCGATAGTCCTATCGGGTATATCTGGTATCCGGGATCCGGGTCGTCACAGCCTACGTGAAAACTGAGTTATTTGTCACCCTGACATAGCTATTTGTCACCCTTAGATAGCTATTTTTTACCCTTAAATAGCTATTTGTCATCCTTAAATAGTATTGGAAGTCTCATTCGTCGTCTCAGGAATGTGCGAAAACTGACATGAGTTGACTATTTGTCACCCTTACATAGGTATTTATCACCTTTAGATAGTTATTTTTCACCCTTAAATAGCTATTTGTCACTTTTATAGTCTTAAAAATCTCATTAGAAATACGTGCAAAGTTGATAAAAAGTGAGACTCACACACTGCATATGTGACCCAATGAGAGATAAGATGAGTAATAAATTTACCCTCCTGCACGGGTAATAATCATTTCTCTTACTCGAAAATTTTTTCACAACATTGACCTTGGGAACCTCAACTCAAACCACACGTTTGTCTTCCCAAGGGACTATGTAGCAAGGTTTGCCGAGTCATTATGTGACAGTGTGTATCGGTTGTGCCGGATCGTGCCATCACAGAACTGACATGATGGCACGCACACGATCTATTGGCAGATCGCATTGATTGGTGTGTGCCGCAGCAGATTACAAGATTCGGTACGACATACACCCAAAACGTGTTGTGTCCCTGAGGTCATTTGAGTCATTCTGTGGTCACATGGGTCATTCGACATCATTCTATAGTCATATGAGTTTTGTGTATTCTTGGTTTTGATAATGGCTTAACACTATTAGTCATTGTTATTTTCCACGCTCTTATGACTGACATATGTGATATTTTGTTCATGACAGAAATGCACATGAAAGCTCAATGTTGCGCCCTCGCACGCGGATCGACCTGCGCGGTCAGGTCGCGGGGATCGACCTGCCCGGTCAGGTCGCGGGGGTCAAGGGGGCAGCGCCCCTTGCGGGGGTTTCCGGAGGCGGAGCCCCCGGAACAAAAATTTGCTTGAAGACTCAGTAATAAAACTTCAAGACAATCAAGGTCGATGCCACAGACATGAACGGGCGGCTAACGGACTCAAGCGACGGAGCTGGTGCGACCAACGGACCGAACCGGGGTGACCCGGGCTCTGCCCAGCTGGCGGTCGACCGCCAGCACAGGGGCGGTCGACCGCCCCAGCCAGGGACCGCCCAGCTGCAGGTCTGGCAGCTGGCGGTCGACCGCCAGCCAGTGGCGGTCGACCGGTTTTCCCAGGGATCGCCCGGTTGTATGTGTTTCAGTGGCGGTCGACCGCCAGGAGCCTTAGGTCGACCGCCAGCCCCGATGCAGCCTTGTTTGACCTCGAAATCCACCTCGTGGCTAGCCTCTTTCCATGGATTTGTTTAATCAAATCTTACCTAATCTTCCATGATTTGTGGATCTGGTCTAGGGGGCATCTATGGACCATTCAAGGGTTATAAAACCAACACTTGAGGGGATGGAAAACCTAATGCTTCAAGGAGCTTCTTGTGAGATCTAGGGTGGCTGCAAGAGAGGTTGGAGACGAGCTACTGTTCACGTGAACAGTAGTTCGTGAAGGTGTTCTTCATCCAATCAAAGGGGAATCAAGCTCAAATCAAAGCCAGCAAACCTCAAGGAAGATTACATCAAAGCAAGGCTATCAAGGTGATCCAAGGAAGCCGGTTTGATTCAAGTTCTTCAAGGGAAATCATCTACATCCATTCAAGTTCTTTCAAGCTCATTCAAGGTGATATTTCAAGCATTCAAACTCCTAGAAGCTAAAGAAGCAATCAAGATTCAAGGTAGCTTCATCATCTCCTTCATTCATTCAAAGAAATTCAAAGAGAAGATCAAGAGAGAAGAATTGAAGGAAGAGGTACTGTTCACGTGAACAGTACTCCGTGAAGAACATTCATCCAATCAAGGGTGAATCAAGAAGATTGAGTTGAAGCCAAGAGGAGCCTTGTTGCTAATCAACATTTCATACAAGGGACAATTCATTTTCACTCATAACTCAATCTCTTGTTTTAGTTCATTCACATTTTGTTTCATTTTCATTATTGTTTAAACATTGAAAGTGTGATTCATCCCTACCGGTGGTTAGTAGGAAGGTAATTGGAGGGTGTTCCAATTTGCGGTTGACGTCCCTACCAGGTGGTGAGTAGGAAGGTAATCGGTGGTTTCCGATTTGCGGTTCTGTGCGCTGCACAAGTGAAGCCTCACCGGGTTTTGGTGAGGGGTGGATGTAGGGCTGAGGATTCAGTCCGAACCACCTTAAAAATCATGTCTAGTGTGGTTTGCTTGTGTGATTGATTCGTTCTAGATGCATGCTTAGGATCGAATTATTATATATCTTGCTTATCTTGCTAAGTGAATCATAGCATTCTTGGAAGCTAGTTTCTATTCCGCTGTAATTCATTTTAACTAGCTGATTAGAGGGCCGCATTGTGAAAAGTGGGGCTGATCTATTCACCCCTCCCCTCTAGATCCGCTGTCCACTACACATCAAAACGTGCGATCCACCAACTGATACATATAATCTGCCTTAAAAGGGAGGGGCAAGGGTGCCCGTGAAGGAGCCGAGTGAGGGTGACCAAGCATGTTCTAGGGGGTAGGCATGATCTCCTGTGATAGTTTCGGCCATTCCAACATGGCGACGTCCAGCAAGCTCACTAGTGGGGCATGTTAGTTTTTTTTCCCTTAACGAGAATATACATAGAATGATAGAAGGGGTGAATCTGGCACCGAATTTAGCCTCTGGCTGGTGGATCGACGCCACATCTGCGTAAAGGATGTCGATCTAGCCTCCTTGCCACCAGATCTAACAAGCAGAGGTTGGTTCGGCCATCTCATGCACAGATCTGGTGGGGCTCTACCATCTGGTGGCCGGATCCCATCGGAACTATACAGAGGAATAGTCGTTCCACCCTCTTTGCTGCCGAATTTGCATAGGGCACATTCGAATCGGCCTTTGCCGACCGAATTCAGGGGCATGGAGGGTGGAACGACTGTACCTATGCACAGATATGATGGGATTCGACCACCCAACAATAGAGCCCCAGAAGATTTGAGCAGGGGATGGCCAAAATGGCCTCCGCATCTCAGATCTAGTGGGGAGGAGGCTTGACCGACAGTTCCTCTATGTAGATTTGGCGCCAGTCCATCATCTGCCAGTTGGATCCTACACCATATCCATCCCTTCTACCGGTCATTCGGAGGGTTTGCCGACCTGGTGCGGGTCGCCCCGACCCGCACGACCTGACCCGACCCAAGCTGTAGCGCTCGTACCTTAGCGGATTCTTAACAGTTCGGATCTAGGCTTTGTCCGGATCGTTTTGGCTATTTTTGTGGATTTTTAGGCGTTCGTTTGGCATTTATCGGAATTTATTAAGGTTAATGACAATTAGGGTTAAGTTTTAAAATAATAATAATAATAATTTTAATATATATATATATATATATATATATATATATATATATATATATATATATATCTCTCTCTCTCTCTCTCTCTCTCTCCCCACCGATTTCTCTCTCCCTCACTCGTTCTCTCTCTCACCCTCTCTCTCTCTCTCACGCGATCTCTTTCTCCCTCTCTCTCGGATTCGGCGCTGTGGGCCGCGGATCGAGGCTTGGGAGGTATCATCGGAACCGGCTCGTCGCAAGGAACGCGTAGGCGCTGACCTCGTCGCGATTCGTCGGGCGTGGAGACGGGACGGGGCGAGAGGAGCCACGGTGACCCCTCGCTTGCATGCGGCCTAAACTCGGTTTTTGTCGCGATTAAGGTAGGGGGATGGAATCCTTGTCTCGCTAGGATTGCATTGGCATAGCATGCACGCCCATCCGACATCGTTTTCTTCAATTTCCATGCAAAATTCCATGTTAGTGTAATTTTAGGCTAAATCCTTGAAAATCACTCCATGAGCATTGTTTTTATGTTTTGATGCATGCTTTAGTTGTAAAATGTTGTGGGTTGGTAGGTTTTATAGTTTTTCTGCATTTCCCCGTCGATCCGGCTCGACCGGGTGGGGGCTTGGTTTTAAGCGGTTCGGTTTTAGCTCCCAGTCGGTGTGACGGTCCTATCAGGAACCGTCACACGCGTAACGGCCCTCACGGGATGCGTTACAGCACTGTAACGGCCCTGCGAGGGGGCGTCACAGTGTGTGTAACGTTCAGGCCCCTGACCGTTACACTCCTGTTGATTTCCGTTGACCTGGTCAGGCGGTTGGCCTGACGGCCTGTCGGGCGGCCGCCAGGGCGCCGTAACGTGCCTGCGCGAGAGCGTTACGTCCCGTTAGACCGTGGGCGTTTTCCATCACGGGTGGCTGTAACGGCCGTGCGGGGGCGCGTTACAGCTCATGTAACGCACTACCCCTCGACCGTCACACCACTGTGACGCGGCGGCAGTAGACCGTTACAGTCCCTGGGGTTTTCATTAGCCGTCTGCTTATTCGATTCCAATAGAGTTGCTTCCACTTCCTTGTGATGGAACCACTAGTCGTAGCCCAGCGACCGAGCGTGTCGTCCCACCTGGAGAGGTGGAGGGGTGTTCCCATTGAACGGTTTGTAAGCTAGTTACCGTGGGCCCATGCGGTTACCGTTGCGTCCAACGGGGGGGGGGGGGGGGGGACTAGCTAGAGGCCTGGCTCTAGGCAGGAGTCAGTGTGTGCACACGTGGTCGGAGACTTGGACAGGCACTGACAAGTGTCGCTCTGACTAGTACTTGGTTTGGTCCAGTTATACCTCTCGTTTGTCGTGATGCAGACTTGCGAGTTGCCGAGACGCAGTGTAAGTCGTCAGGGGATGCATCTGGTCTTGTTCTTCTAGTGGGTTGTTCCGTCTCTCACTTCACTTGGTTAGTGTTGGTTTATTCTATTGGTAGATTTATTTCCTATCGTTAGTACTTATTTAATTGTGCATCTGCTTGTTTATTATTTAAATGCATGCTCTAATTGCTTTTATATTAGCCTACTTGTCTGTTTAGTTTGAGGTAGGGATCCACGTGACCCCTACTGAGTCTGGCTGTGACTCACCCTTCCTTCTTTCAGGTGAGTCGCCCCAGTCATCCGCCGGTTCTGCTCGAGGTTGTGCCGAGCGTCGTTAGAGTGCCAGCTGTGTTGGTTTGTCTTTTTGTTCTGTTGTGCTGGGGTATGCCCCGTGTAGTTGTACAGTGGACCTCTTTTTATCTGTAAATCTGGACTATTGTATATATTTTACCACTCTGATATTTTAAATTGCTTCCGCACTCATTTATTAATTGTTGTCATAATTAATATTGCGCGCCTGCGGTCCCAATTCGTTATGCAACTCCTCAGCAAACTCCTTTAACCCTTTAGGGGCCTCATCAGCCTCTTGGGTGGCTTCCCCAGTTCTTGGTATCGGTGTATCGATTTTATCGGTATATCGGTATCCGGAGCTCTGGGTCATCACAGTTGGTATTAGAGCGGTGTTGGGGATTTGTATTAGGAATTGGAACTTGCGCTGGTCCAGAGCTAGTCCACTGTGTCGTCTGTTGTTGGCTTAGGATGTTTCTCGTGATTACTGATGGTTTCCGTTATCGCGTGTTTCCTAGATTCAAGATGTTGCCTCGTGGATGGAAGAAGGCTCGGGCTCCTCGGGAGGAGAGTGGCACTTCCTCTGCCCCAGCTGTGCCAGCCCCTGTCAACCCAGAAGTGCCCGGTGGCCGTGGTAGAGCGCTACAGGAATTTCTGTTGTTCCACCCACCGACTTTCGAGGGTCAATCGGATCCAGAAGCAGCTAGGTCGTGGCTCGATGCTACTGTGTGCGTGTTCCAATCAATGGAGTGCGCGGATGATGAGCGAGTCATGTTGGCTACTTACCAGCTTCAAGGTACCGCACGCACGTGGTGGACTGCAGAGTGGGAGGTTGCCTTCCGTTCCCGTCCGCTTCGTCTAATCACCTGGACTGAGTTCGTTGCTGCTTTCGAGCGTGCTTACACTCCGGCCTGTCTCAAGTTAGCGAAGATGTATCAGTTTCTGGAGCTGACGCAAGGTGACATGACTGTGTTGCAGTACCGAGATAAGTTCATTGAGTTGAGCAGGTACGCGCCCTAGATTTTTGCTGATGAAGCTCTGAAGACTCAACAGTTTCTACGCGGACTGAAAGCAGAGTTGAGCCTGCCGTTGTTCGCTACCCGAGTGTCTGAGTTGGATTCAGCATACCAAGCAGCTGTTGTAGTGGAAATGGAAATGGCGAGGACTCGAGGGCTTTCTCAGGCCAGAATGGTGCAGCCGACTGTGCAGTTCCAGCAGACTTACCAGCCGTCTGTCCCAGGAGTTCCTTCTGCCGTCCATGCTGTTAGCGGTGTTCCTTCTTCTTCTGACTCCCACTTCCGGCAATTCAAGAACAAGAAGTCGAAGAGGAAGTTTGAGCATTCATCGCCTTCCGATCCGAGTCAGTTGTCCGTTCCTTCTGTTCGACCGCGTCAAGATTTTTCCGGAAGTCAGCAGCGTCCGTGTCCGAGGTGTGGTGGCAGTCATCCGAGCGTGCCGTGTTCTTTGCCGATCGTCTGTTATCGCTGTGATCAGTCAGGTCACGTAGTTTGAGACTGTCCACTGAAGCCGAGGCCGGTGCAGTTCTCGCAGTTTACCCAGCCGCAGCAGCCTCAGTTCCATCTTCCTCCGCCGCCTCAACCTCAGCCGTCTTATCTACCTGCTCCAGTTTCTTCCCAACAGTCTTCTGCAGCCGGCCGTCCTCCGAGAGGCAGGGTTACTCACATCACTCGTGCAGAAGCTGTGGCAGCTAATCTGGTAGAAGGAACGGTTTCGATTTTTGGTCGTCCAGCTCATGTTCTTTTCGATTCTGGTGCTACTCACTCTTTTGTGTCCGAGGATTTTCTTGCTCGCATTGAGGAGCCAGTGACCGAGGTGTCCTGTAATTTGCTCGTGGAATTACCCTCTGGAGATTTCATGTCTACTCCGGTGTGCCTGGAAGATTCCCCTATTATCGTCAATAATCGGCAGATGCCTACGAAGCTATATGCATTGCAATTGGCCGAGTACGACGCTATTCTAGGCATGGACTGGCTGGAATTGTATAGTGCCGTGGTTGACTGCAGATACAAGCGAGTCTATTTTATACCACGTGGGAAGCCAGCCTTTTATTTTCAAGGTATGCTTTATTTTGCAGTTACCTCCTTTCGCCTTCTGTTTAAATTTCGGGGACGAAATTTCTTTAAGGAGGGAGGGACTGTAGCGCTCGTACCTTAGCTGATTCTTAACAGTTCGGATCTAGGCTTTGTCCTGATCGTTTTGGCCTATTTTTACGGATTTTTAGGCGTTCGTTTGGCATTTATCGAATTTGTTTAAGGTTAATGGCAATTAGGGTTAAGTTTTAAAATAATAATAATTTTAATATATATATATATATATATATATATATATATCTCCCCACCGATTTCTCTCTCCCTCACTCGTTCTCTCTCTCACCCTCTCTCTCTCTCACGCGATCTCTTTCTCCCTCTCTCTCGGATTCGGCGCTGTGGGCCGTGGATCGAGGCTTGGGAGGTATCATCGGAACCGGCTCGTCGCGAGGAACGCGTAGGCGCTGACCTCGTCGCGATTCGTCGGGCGTGGAGACGGGACGGGGCGAGAGGAGCCGCGGTGACCCCTCGCTTGCATGCGGCCTAAACTCGGTTTTCGTCGCGATTAAGGTAGGGGGATGTAATCCTTGTCTCGCTAGGATTGCATTGGCATAGCATGCACGCCCATCCGACATTGTTTTCTTCAATTTCCATGTAAAATTCCATGTTAGTGTAATTTTAGGCTAAATCCTTGAAAATCACTCCATGGGCATTGTTTTTATGTTTTGATGCATGCTTTAGTTGTAAAATGTTGTGGGTTGGTAGGTTTTATAGTTTTTCTGCATTTCCCCATCGATCCGGCTCGACCGGGAGGGGGCTTGGTTTTAAGCGGTTCAGTTTTAGCTCCCAGTCGGTGTGACGGTCCTACCAGGAACCGTCACACGCGTAACGGCCCTCACGGGATGCGTTACAGCACTGTAACGGCCCTGCGAGGGGGCGTCACAGTGTGTGTAACGATCATGCCCCTGACCGTTACACTCCTGTTGGTTTCCGTTGACCCGGTCAGGCGGTTGGCCTGACGGCCTGTCGGGGGGCCGCTAGGGCGCCGTAACGCGCCTGAGCGAGCGTGTTACGTCCCGTTAGACCGTGGGCGTTTTCCGTCACGGGTGGCTGTAATGGCCGTGCGGGGGCGCGTTACAGCTCATGTAACGCACTACCCCTCGACCGTCACACCACTGTGACGCGGCGGCAGTAGACCGTTACAGTCCCTGGGGTTTTCATTAGCCGTCTGCTTATTCGATTCCAATAGAGTTGCTTCCACTTCCTTGTGATGGAACCACTAGTCGTAGCCCAGCGACCGAACGTGTCGTCCCACCTGGAGAGGTGGAGGGGTGTTCCCATTGAACGGTTTGTAAGCTAGTTACCGTGGGCCCCTACGGTTACCGTTGCGTCCAACGGGGGGGGGGGGGGGGGAAACTAGCTAGAGGCCTGGCTCTAGGCAGGAGTCAGTGTGTGCACACGTGGTCGGAGACTTGGATATGTACTGACGAGTGTCGCTCTGACTAGTACTTGGTTTGGTCCAGTTACGCCTCTCGTTTGTCGTGATCTAGACTTGCGAGTTGCCGAGACGCAGTGTAAGTCGTCAGGAGACGCATCTGGTCTTGTTCTTCTAGTGGGTTGTTTCGTCTCTCACTTCACTTGGTTAGTGCTGGTTTATTCTATTGGTAGATTTATTTCCCGTTGTTATTATTTATTTAATTGTACATCTGCTTGTTTATTATTTAAATGCATGCTCTAATTACTTTTATATTTGCATGCTTGTCTGTTTAGTTTGAGGTAGGGATCCGCGTGACCCCTACTGAGTCTGACTGTGACTCACCCTTCCTTCTTTCAGGTGAGCCGCCCCAGTCGTCCGCCGGTTATGCTCGAGGTTGTGCCGAGCGTCGTTAGAGTGCCAGCTGTGTTGGTTTATCTTTTTGTTCTGTTGTGCTGGGATATGCCTCGTGTAGTTGTACAGTGAACCTCTTTTTATCTGTAAATCTGGACTATTGTATATATTTTACCACTCTGATATTTTAAATTACTTCCGCACTTATTTATTAATTATTGTCATAATTAATATTGGGCGCCTGCGGTCCCAATTCGTTATGCAACTCCTCAGCAAACTCCTTTAACCCTTCAGGGACCTCATCAGCCTCTTGGGTGGCTTCCCCAGTTCTTGGTATCGGTGTATCGATTTTATCGGTATATCGGTATCCGGAGCTCTGGGTCGTCACACAAACTGTGGGCGGGATGCCCAGGTCGTGGGTTATCATCGAGTCGCCCCATTAATTTAATATTATTATATATATAAAGTATCTTTTTATATTTTATTCTATTATTATATATATATATTATATATAAAGCCTTTTTTTATTATAACATGGAACGAGATGAATTGAGACGGACCGAGTCGGGACCGACCCAACCCGTCCCAGCCCGTGACCGGGACGGGCGGGTCGGTCGAGACGGCAAACCGTTGTCATTCTATGTTTGTTCTCAGCACGCAAATATATAACATTTCATGAAATAACTAAACTAGTTTATGTTATCTAGACATGATATACATGTAATTAATATTTAACAGACTATTATTGTTATTAGAATAATATACTCAATAGATTTTACAATTTTTCAAATTAGGGGTATAAGCATAATATCTTTCAACAATTAGACTCCGAAGCTAAGCTGCTAAAGTAAAGATATGTATGCAGATATTTTCAAAATTATGAGTTTTAATAAAAATATCCTCTAAAAGGTTCGAACATGGATATGTTTCTAATTATTTTCAAGTTGCTAGTTTGGAAGCAATATGCAATTATGCATGACATATTTTTCAGAATCTTCTAACAAGGATAAAAGTACAAATAATTCAAACTTCAGGTATATAGTAATTTTAATTTTTCAATTGTCTTTCTTAATCCTTTTCTCATTTCCTTGATTGTAACGAGGGCAGGATGCCTACATCGCAGCGGCGGTGACGGGGGACCGACCGGAGTGGGGGCGACGGTGCTCGGCGAAGACGGCGGCCTCGGTGGATATGGGCAAGTGCGGCCAGGGCGGACCTGGGCGTCTGACACCAGCAGGATAGTAAACAGGAGATCCCCTGGGCGCTGGGGTGCGGTTGCCCCCGTCAAGGCGAACAGGTGGTCACCGGATCTCATCTGCCTAAGGGGCAGGCCTTGTGAGGGCGTCGCCGGATGGCTGCCCGGAAGGCGAGCAGGACGCTGGGTCGCGGACTGAAAGAGTTATGGAGCCAGGCATGGCCCGGGTTGTGGGAGCCGGAGCCACCCTGAGCTTGACGGTGTTATAGCTAGCGGCGTGACTGTGGTAGCGAACGATGAGGTTTCCCTTTATCAACTATGCAAACCACGACAAACACGACACCAAAGACACCAACTGTCCAAAATCCAATAAGTTAGCCACCATCTAAATATGATCTTATCTCTCCAACAGAGATCTCAAGAGCATCCACAATATTCTATTGTAATATTTACCTTCATGCACCAGCCATCTAATTATGGCATGTAACCTCTGAACACAATCGTATAAATACTACACAGTTTGGAGGGCCAAAACAATCAGAGAAACCACTCTCCATTATTCTCTATTGTCGTTTTTTGGGGGTATCCGAGCCTTAAGGAAAACTCCAATAACAGCATATCCCTCACCAAACCTCTAGGCATGGCATCCTTTTCTACCTCGAACAACCTCTCCTCCCCCATACACACTAACACCTTCAACAGCATATCCCTCACCAAACCATCTCGAGCTCTTACCGTACCCCTGTATCACTTGCTCACATACAAACTTACCAACACCAACTATGTCACCTATAAAACTCAATTAACTCCCACCCTCAAGTATCACCGCCTATATGGGCATGTCGATGGCTCGAATCCCTGACCAACTGTACCAGGACATGAGCAAGAAGCCCGGTTACTGGAAGATCAAAAACTCCTCAGCACTCTATTTGCGACCCTTTCCAAAGAGGTTCTCTCCCAACTTACCCGTGCGTCCACTGCCGCTGGAGTCTGGGCAGACCTACACACTGCATATGGTGCTCCCTCTCACACCCGCCTGGTTCAACTTCACATGCAACTGCAGGCACTCAAAAAAGGGGATCTCTCTGTGTCTACCTATCTTCATAAAGCGAAGGGTCTTGCTGACGAGCTTGCCATTGCCGGTCATCCTCTTCCTTCTAAGGAGTTCCATGCCATCGTCTTTCGTAACCCACTGCCAATCTCACCCATGCCAACTCATGGGGGCACCGCCGTGGACGTCCACGGGACTTGAGTTGGTCTTCTTTCCCTTGGCGTGAGTCATCTCCCCACACCGACCGCTGCCCTCCTAAATTTCATATTTGCTTCTGCCTTGGTCACAAGGCTGATCAGTGCTACGATTGCTACAAGGATGGCTCCACATCTCGCTTGCAACCAGCTGCTAACATGGCACTTCTGCCTACTCCGCCCGGCTTGCCACAGGTCGCTCCCTCTGACTATTGGTACCCGGACATCGGTTCCACTCACCATGTCACCAATGACATGCACAACCTCTCCCTGGTGTCTGAGTACCTGGGCGAGAAGCGTTTACGCATCGACAATGGCTCCGGTTTGCGTATTGAACACGTGGGATCCCATACGCTTCCCTCCTTCTCTCGTCATCTCCACCTTCACAACATTCTCCATGTTCCAAAAATCTGATAGATAAACAGTATTTCACGGGTAGAGATTTTCTACTAGATCTAGCACGAAAATCAAAGGGAATCAAGATCAAGAAGAGCAAACACAGGTCGAAGCGCGTAGTCGCTTTCTTTAGAGTCGTTCCGCCGCTACTCCGGTGCAGATAGGCTTCGCGACGGAACTTCCCCCAAGATACGACGACCCAAAACCGATGGCAACGCGAAGGTGCACTCCAACTCGCGTTGCCGGGGGCGAACACCACAGTGACCGACGGCTCTTGCAAGAGGAAGAAGACGATGGGAGAGAGGAGTTCGTGAGAGATAGCTTTCGGGTTAGAGAGAACCAA
This sequence comes from Amorphophallus konjac, assembly GCA_022559845.1. Lineage (NCBI taxonomy): Eukaryota > Viridiplantae > Streptophyta > Magnoliopsida > Alismatales > Araceae > Amorphophallus > Amorphophallus konjac. Next base: position 57,399 of record JAHNEJ010001997.1, on the reverse strand, counting down.
AAGTCGTGCCTCTCACAGAAAACGACCCTCTTCAAATACCCTCTTGGGAAGCGACCCTAGACCGAGTCATACACAACAGCCCAAGGAGGGGAATCCGAAGAGACGCGGAGAGAATCAAGAGACACGTAGTCAAACGGTCACAAAATAAAAGAAAAGAAAAATAAAATAATCTTTTGAGAATCACACGCACGCACGACACGGCCACGGCAAGGCAAGGTAATTCACGCGTGTGTGAAATAGAGGATACGGGCCAAGGAGCCCACTAGCCCAAACGGGCCAACCTCCATAGTCTCCTTAAAGGTATACACAACAAAGACACGAGTCCCAACTAAAAGTAAATAGAAACTTTTTCCATTTTCCAATGTGGGACTAATCAACACAAACTCAAACCTTTTAAAAATTAAACATAGATTACAACATTCGTCCACCAAGAAAAAATTTTAAAAGTTTGAAACACGGATTTACAAGAGCCTGAGATGACACGCATAAGTGAAGGTGTCTTCCGACTTGAACCTTCACATAGTGATATAATTCCCCTCTTCCACAGATCTAGGTGAACTATGTCTTGAACTTAGACCCTTATGGAGAAGGTTTCATACAACACACATATCATTAGTCAATAGTGGTGTTCTCACAGGGTAGCACTTTCTGGCCATGTGCTATGTATCTTGTTTCATGATCGCTCTAGGGATTAGCCCAAAAGATCCCATAGATTGCGGCCACACAATCACACTCACATAGGTGAGTCCTCCAAGGTGCACTGAATTGTATCTACACCTCGCCACGTAGGCCTTTGGACTCATTAAGAGTTGTAACTCACCCTTTACCGTTCCAGAAGAAGCACTTCATCATAGGGATGGTCATTGAGACACCAGTCTCCAACAAGTGCTCTCTAGCATACACCCATTCAACTAGTTTTCACATTGAACCTGTGTTATGGGATCTCCAAACACCAGGTTGGATTACTATTGATGGTGTTTAAAATGGGTTTAAGTCACATCCCCCTCGATGATTGCTCAACCAAATTTCTATTCAATCCCTTGGTTAGAGGATCAGCAAGATTCTTTACTGATTTCACATAGTCTAAATAGACTATTCTTTTGTTCAAGTACTCTCTCACAAATTTTAACTTCAATCTTATATGAGTAATCAATTTATCATTTATTTTCTCACTTTTAGCCTTGGCTATTGCAGCTTGGCTATCACAGTGTATAGAGATAGCAGGAATTAGCTTACTCAGCAATGGAAGCTCAACCATAAGGTTCTTCAGTCATTCTGCTTCTCTACCAGTCACTTCTACTGCCACTAACTCAGCCTCCATGGTAGACCGAGCTAATATAGTTTGTTTGGTGGATTTCCAGGCAACTACCCCACCACCCATCATAAACACATAGCCAGTGGTACCCTTTCCTTAGGCTTTTCCAGTCACCCAACTGGCATCACAGTATCCTTCCATTACAGGAGGATATCTTCCATAATGCAGTGCATGAAATAAGGTACCTTTTAAGTATCTGCATATTCTTTCAAGTGCATGCCAATGAATTTTGTTAGGACAATGTGTATATCTACTAAGTCTATTCACAGCAAAAGAGATGTCAGGTCTACTGTAATTTGGCAAATACATTAAACTACCAATTAACTGTGAATATCTAAGTTGTTCAACACATTCACCATGATATTTTTTAAGTATGACACTAGGATCAAAAGGAGTACTCACAGGTTTACAGTCATATAGACCAAACCTTCTCAACACCTTCTCAACATAATGAGATTGTGATATGGAATAGCCCTCAGGTGACTTTAGAAGCCTAAGCCCCAATATCACCTCTGCCTCTCCCAGATCTTTCATGTCAAATTTACTATTCAGAAACTGTTTAGTTTCATTAATCAACATCAAGTCATTGCCTAATATCAAGATATCATCAACATAAAGACATAAAATAATGCAAGTACTATCAAACATTTTAACATACAAGCATTTATCAGATTCACATATAGAAAAATCATTAGAACAGATGACTTCGTCAAACTTATGATGCCATTGCTTAGGGGCTTGCTTAAGTCCATATAAGGACTTCACCAACTTGCATACTTTATGCTCTTGGCCGGAAACAATAAATCCCTCTGGTCGATCTATATAGATCTCTTCCTCAAGTTCACCATTCAGGAATGCAGTTTTCACATCCATCTGGTGAACCTTTAGATCATATATAGAGGCCAGTGCAACTAGCACTCGGATTGTAGTCATCCTGGCCACGGGAGAATAGGTATCAAAGAAATCTATTCCCTCTTTCTGTCGGAATCCCTTAGCAACCAGTCTAGCCTTATATTTGTCAATGGAGCCATCTAGTTTCAATTTCTTTTTGAAGATCAATTTACAACCAATTGTTAGTACCAGGTGGAAGATCCACCAATTCTCAAGTGTGGTTGCTTCTAATTGATTCTATTTCTCCATTAACAGCTTCCTTCCAGAATGAAGAATCACTAGACGACATGGCATCTTTAAAGGTTAAAGGATCATCCTCTACTAGGTATGAAACGAAGTCATCTCCAAACGATTTTTCTATTCTAGTTCTTTTACACATTCTAGGTTCTATGTCTATATGATTATGCTGAACAGGACTAGAAGTGCTGGATGAAGGAATAAAAGACGAATCTACACGTACAATATCCTTAGTCTTAAAAGGAAATATATCCTCATAAAAGATTGCATCACCAAATTCACAAATAGTATTTGCAGAAATATCAGATTTAGTGATGAGAAATCTATAAGCAGAACTATTTTCGGCATAACCAATAAAGACACCATCTACCGTCTTAGAACCAATTTTTCTCTTCTTATTCTCTGGAATTTTTATTTTAGTTAAACAGCCCCAAACCCTCAACAATTTATAATTTGGTTTTCTTTTAAACCACATTTCAAAAGGTGATTTATCTTTTGCCTTGTGAGGAACACAGTTAAGGACATGACATGCAGAAAGCAGAGCTTCTCCCCACATATTCTCAGGTAATCCGGAGCTACATAACATGGAATTCACTATATCCATCAATGTCATATTTTTCCTCTCAGCCACTCCATTTGATTCAGGTGAATATGGAGCTGTCAACTCATGGATGATTCCATTTTTGACACAAAAATCATTCATGGCATTAGACGCGTATTCACCACCCCTGTCAGATCTCAATCTTTTAAGTAATTTTTCAGTTTGTTTTTCAGACAAGGACTTAAAAGCCATAAATTTTTCCAGAGCCTCATCCTTAGTTCTAAGCAGATACAAAATACAAAATTTAGAAGCATCATCAATAAATGTAATAAAATACCTTTTCCCACCTCTAGTTAAGGAACTTGTCCCTTCACAAATATCAGAGTGTATTAACTCTAATATAGAGGTGTTCCGATCAACGGACTTAAAATGCTTCCTTGGTTGTTTAGCTTGCACACATATTTGACATTTATCAACATGCTTCACATCAAACTTGGGAATTAAGTCTAAATGCATCATTCTTTTGATTGTATTAAAATTAACGTGACCAAGTCTAGCATGCCACAAATCACTAATTTCAACATGAAAACTGACAGAAGAATAAGACTCATTAAACGAAATATTGTCTGAAACATTAAGCACAAATAAATCATTACACAAATATCCATTTCCTACAAAGTTCCCATGACTAGTGATTACAACTTTATTAGATTTAAACACAAGTTCATAGTCTTGCTGCACTAACAAAGACCCACTAACAAGATTCCTCCTGACATCTGGCACATGCTGCACTTTGTAGAGGCTTAATGTCTTCCCCGAAGTAAGCTTCAGGTCAACACGTCCTTCACCCTCTACTCTGGCTGTAGTGGAGTTGCCCATTGTCACACTCTTGCCTTCGAGGCCCTGATAAGAAGAGAACAAAGCTCTATCTGAGCAGACATGGACATTTGCTCCCGTATCTACTAACCAATCTGTTGGTAGACATGCCACATGAATTTCAGGATTAAAGGAAATAAACCTTTCATCAGATGTGGTGCCAACAGTCAACACATTGACCTGTTGATCAGTAGCAGCAGACTTCTTTCCTTTGTAGGGTTTACTGTTCCTGCCTTTTCTTTCAAAGCATCGGTAGGCTTTATGACCCGGCCTTCCACACACATAACAAGTAATCTTTTCTGATTCCTTCTTGATCTTTTTCTTCCCTTTGATGTCATTGGATTTTTTGAAAGATTTATTGAAGGAATGAGAAGTAGGTTTTTCAATCAAATTGGTTTTAGATTGGAATTCAGGTTCAGGTGGAGGATTTCTGGTTTTATTCCTGTCCCTATTTCTCTCTTCAACCTGAATAGCAGATATCAACTGTTCAACAGTCATCTCATCACGTTTGTGTTGCAGAGATAGAGAAAAATCATTCCAGGAAGGTGGTAGTTTTGTTATCAAAGCACAAACCTGGAATTTCTCATCAATAGACATTCCACACCTTTGAATGTCCAAAACAAGGGACTGGATCTCATGGGCTTGATCAACAATGGATGCGCTATCTTTCATCTTGAAATCAAAGTAATTGGCTACCATAATTTTATCTAGACCAACATCCTCGGAACCATACTTTTTCTCTAAGGCGAACCACATGTCTTTGGCGGATTTAGCAGTGCAATAGATATCATAGAGTTTATCAGAAAGGCATGAGAGGATGCTATCAGTGCACAGATAATCCCTCTCCTTAAACTTGGCTACATCTACCGACCTAGCGGGTTCGTTTTCATCATCCGCAGGGGGGGAAGATTCAATGATGGAGAACAGAGCCAAAGAGGTCAACCAATAGCGCATTTTTTGTTGCCAACGTTTGAAAAATGGACCAGTAAATTTATCAGGGCGAGCAACAATCTCTGGTGCCATTCGATCTAATAGAATGGAACGACTCTAAACTGATAGATAAACAGTATTTCATGGGTAGAGATTTTCTACTAGATCTAGCACGAAAATCAAAGAGAATCAAGATCAAGAAGAGCAAACATAGGTCGAAGCGCGTAGTCGCTTTCTTTAGAGTCGTTCCGCCCCTACTCCGGTGCAGATAGGCTTCGCGACGGAACTTCCCCCAAGATACGACGACCCAAAACCGGTGACAACGCGAAGGTGCACTCCAACTCGCGTTGCCGGGGGTGAACACCACAGTGACCGACGGCTCTTGCAAGAGGAAGAAGACGATGGGAGAGAGGAGTTCGTGAGAGATAGCTTTCGGGTTAGAGAGAACCAAAAATCGTGCCTCTCACAGAAAACGACCCTCTTCAAATATCCTCTTGGGAAGCGACCCTAGACCGAGTCACACACAACAGCCCAAGGAGGGGAATCCGAAGAGACGCGGAGAGAATTCAAGAGACACGTAGTCAAACGGTCACAAAATAAAAGAAAAGAAAAATAAAATAATCTTTTGAGAATCACACGCACGCACGACACGGCCACGGCAAGGCAAGGCAATTCGCACGTGTGTGAAATAGAGGATACGGGCCAAGGAGCCCACTAGCCCAAACGGGCCAACCTCCATAGTCTCCTCAAAGGTATACACAACAAAGACACGAGTCCCAACTAAAAGTAAATAGAAACTTTTTTCATTTTCCAATGTGGGACTAATCAACACAAACTCAAACCTTTTAAAAATTAAACATAATCTTCTTTCAGTTGAACAGTTCTGCAAATATAACAAGTGCTTCTTTGAGTTTCACCCATCCCATTATTTGGTGAAGAACCTACCTACGAAGAACACCATCCTCTGAGGCACCAGTGAAGTCAGGCTCTACGGCCTTCTGCCCTCCACCTCTGTTGCACCTGCACCTAGGGCTATCAAGGGCAGGGCCGACTTGATAGACCCGCGAACCTAGCTCAATTTTGGGTCTAGCCGCCATGTCTTGTTCTGCCCGCGGACTCTTAGTCGGGCCTAAAAGTCTGGCCTGACTAGGCCCACGGACCAAGCCCGGGTTTGAGTTCGGCCCGCGGGCCAGCCCGACCTGTTCTTCTTTTTTTCTTCCTTCAAAATTTTATTTTATTTAATTAAAAAATTAACAACTCTATTTTCAAACAAATTAACATCTAAAACTCTAATTAATTTAGTGAGATTATAATTTTTATATTCTTATATCTATTTATTATTTTTATTTTATTTTATTTATCGGGTCGGATCGGGCCGAGCCAAAGTTGGGATTGTGAAGAAGTTGGGCCCAACTCGGCCCGACATAGCTCGGGCTCAGGCTCAGGCCCGAGCTGGGGCCCGGGTCAGACTTTAAAATTGATGAGTGGAGCTCAGGCCGGGCCGACTTAAATCCGACCTGACTCCGGCCCATTGACAGCCCTACCTGCACCTTAGGCCCTTGTTGTGACCACCGCCACTCTCGTCTAATGGCATGTTGTGGCCACCTTCACGAAGACGCTCTCCGTCAACTCCTCTGCAATAACTAGCTCTCCTGCACATTCCGTTCTTAGGTTCCCAATAAACGCTGCAAGGGTTGTTGCCTCAAATTTCATAAATTCACGTTACTTCCCACTCCCTCCACCAGTTCTTCCCCTCTTGATCTACTTTACATGGATGTAAGGGTCCTACTATTTCCTCCATTAATGGATTCAAGTATTTTTTACTCATAGTGGATGATTTCTCAAAATTTATGTGGTTGTTTCCCCTTACACTCTGATCCGATGTGTTTCACACCTTCACTCATTTTCATACGCTAGTCGTGTGGTGCCCCCTTCTCGAGTCCCTCGATGGCCGGTCGGGACGGCGTCACCTTAACAATTAAATGTTGTCAGGTTGGTTGTCTTGCGGGCGCTTACGGTCATACCATTGGTCATTTCCATATACACAACCATACCGCACCCATTGAGAATTCAAACACACATAATTTGCATCACCTGGTCTCATTAAATTTCAGAAATTCAAACTGATTACATTATAGAACCATAAAATCCAGTCCAATTACATCACCCACAAAAATGAATAACTCTCAAGATTACAATCATATCTAAATCTAATTAACATTGCTTACATTGTAAACTTACAAAATATTGGAATCTCTATTTCAAATTTTAAAAGGTAAAGGTTTGAGTCTCTCTTTGTGTTGATTTGTCCCACATTAGAAAATGGAAAAAGTTTCCATTTACTTTTAATTGGGACTATTGTCTTTATTGTGAGAGTCATTTTCCCGTGAGTGGCACGACTTAGGGTTCTCTCTCACCCGACGACTATCTCTCTCGAACTCCTCTCTCTCATCATCATCTTCTTTTTGTAAGAGCCTCCTGTCACAGTGGTGTTCACCCGTGGCAACGCGAGTTGGAGTGCACCTTCGCGTCGCCATCAATTTGGGTCGTCGTATCTTGGGAGAAGTTCCCTTCGCGAAGCCTATCTGCACCGGAGTAGGGGTAGAACGACTCTAAAAGAAAGCGACTACGCGCTTCGACCCGAGTTTGCTCTTCTTGATCGTTTGATTCTCTTTGATTTCTGTTCTTAGATCTAGTAGAAAAGCTCTACCTGTGAATAGTATTTTCCATTACTAAAGCCCTCATGAAAATAATGAAAACTACACCTTAATGGCTTTTATACAGCTGCAAAAGGTCTCCTCGAGCTTCCTTCCTACAATTTCTGCTCACGGGGTGAAAGGCTAGCAGCCTAATCTTTTGAAAATTTGATAAGTCAGAGGCGTGAGTCCTAAGATTTAGTAGACAATTGGATAACTAGTCACATACATATCATATAATAAACGCTTTACAAATGTAGGAAGACATTCATGCATAACATATATAAAGAGACACCCATTTCTTGCAGCAAGTTCTAATATATATACATATGAATCAAGAAGACAAATACAGAAATAACTCAATTGTCTTTAATTTAGAATTTCAAGAGGCCTGCAGACCGTCTTTATTAAAATCACCCGGCTACAAGTAGCCATCCATTTACACCGGCCTCACTTAATCAAATATCCCCTCTTCAGCATTTAATACCCCATCTACATGAAATTTTGGAAATCACTTAACCTTGCATATTTCTGGACATGCATCTAATCCACAACATAGGGAATTAAAACCCATTGCAGTCTAGAGGCGTGGGCCAGGCCACGGATGGCCCAACGCATAGACCTACAGTCTTGACCAATTGTACGGGATCAGAGACTCTTCCCCACCTTCTAACTTGGTCATCGTCCGGCCTGGTTTTCAGATTTAACCGTCTGTCCGTCCTTGGACGAGGGTCACCCCGGGAAGACACTTACTTGGTGCCCTGACCTCCTTACGGTGGTACTGTCCATGTGCTCAGTCACATTTTGCCATTTTTCTTATCTTTCAATTGGTTAACCTTAATGGCTTAATGAATGGAACTTTTGTTACACTTATGGCTCACAACAAATCAAGGAAACAAAAATATATACGCAGGTCGTAACATATTGCTAATGCAGATTTTAGGTTCTAACATGCATGACTTCTATTGCCCTTACAAGCATGATCAATTGTTGAATACTAACATAGATTCAAAGTAAAAAGACTAACAAATGGCATATGTTAGGTCTTGAACCAATGCCTATCTGTGGCAAAATATCATATCTTTGCGGTTTCTTGCTCTCCCACTTAGCTACCTCCCAAAATGGCATGTAGACGCCCTCTTCCTGCTCTATAATTCCTGACTGCCCTTTTAGAGCTTTTCTCCTTCTTGCTGCACCAACAGCCCCTTCTTCCTCTTTACTTCCGTGCATACACACCCAACTATTCCTCTTCTTTTCTCCCTTTACTCCTCTTTCCCTTCTCTATTCTGGTTTGGGATGTTCTGGACAGATAAAAGTGTAATAGGAGAGACAGCTAGTGGGATGTCCAGGCCTTATATAGACAGCCCTCTAACCTACCTAGAAGAAAATTATCAACATTTATTTTATTATGTTTTCCTAGAAAGTCTATTACCTGCCTCAACTGCCAGTACTCTGGCTGACACCTTTGCCATACTTTGGTTGACTCTTGATAGATAGGATCGTCCTTCCTTGTTGACTTCTGGTAGACAATATTTGAGTAGCTAAGAAAATATCTACATATAGAGTTTACAACTCAAGGCTAATGCACTCAGTCGTAACAACTATAGGTACAACATATAGACGCACTCTACTGAGTGGCAGAATCATAATTTTACTCGCTACCTAAATTCATTTATCTCATTTTTACCTAGTAAATGGTAAAATTAGTAAAAATACTTAACACGAGATTTAATGAAATTTTGATTATCTTCCTAACGAGTCTCATATTACCCCATTATGACGTTTTTACGAGTAATTAGACTTAACAAAGACAATTTCGCCGTTTATATCGGTCTTTAATCGCATTCTGGCCACTAATTATCATCTAAGTATAACATAGGTACAAGGAAATAAAGATAAACTCCACTTAAGCGATAACATACTCGCAGAGATATCAGCTATCTCAGCGTTTATCTTCAAAATATCAACTATCTCAGTGATTATCTTTATAATATCAACTATCTCAGCGCCTATCAACTATATCAGCGCCTATCAACTATCTCAGCGGGTGTTTTCATAATTTCAACTATCTCAGTGACTATCTTCAGAATATTAACTATCTTAGTGACTATCTTCATAATATCAACTATCTCAATGCCTATCAACTATCTCAGCACCTATCAACTATCTTCACAATATCAACTATCTTCATAATATCAATTATCTCAACTTAACATCACCTATCTTTAAAACTCCAACTATCTTAAGTCTAATTCCTCGTCTAATGTTATATCTTGTTATTTGATATTTTTAACTTATTAAATGGTCGAATCTTAAAAAGTGTTTAGCATAAAAGTTGTAGATAATCGAGTTATATTTCAATGAGCTTAATTTAATCTTATTTAGACATTCCTACACAAAGTTATGTCATAAATAATAGACTATTATCTTGAAACTATGAATTTCTCTTAATGGGATCAAATTCACTAAATGGGCTACCCTAATGGGCTCTCAACACAACTAGCCCAATACCTTAATGGGTTTCCTAAAATCGGGATGTTACAAATCTCTCCCCCTTAAGAAATTTCATCCTCAAAATTTAAATTTAATACGTACCAAACAATTGAGGATATTTGCTCCTCATTTCTTCTTTGGATTCCACGTGGCTTCCTCGGTTGAGCAGTTCCTCTATAAAACCTTCACCAGCGGGATCGTCTTCATCCTCAGCACCTGCTCCTTTTGATCTAGGACTCTGACTAGTTGCTCTTCATATGTAAGATCCGGCTGGAACTCTAATGGTTCATAATCAATAACATGAGATAGGTCCAGCTCATATTTTATCAGCATAGACACATGGAACACATCGTGTATCCCTGATAATGACGATGTTAAGGCCAACTGATAGGCAGTTCCACCAATTATCTTCAGAATTTCAAAAAGTCCTATGTATCTCAGACTGAGTTTTCCTTTTCTTCAAAACCTCATGACTCCCTTAGTCGGAGACACTTTCAGAAATACTCGATCTCCTTCATCAAATTCTAACTCCCTTCGCCTATGACCAGCATAGCTCTTCTGTCTTGATTGAGTTGCCAACAAGCATCCTCTAATCAGCTTGACCTTCTCTACACAATCTTGTATCATCTGGGGCCCAATCAGTCTTCTTTCCCCAACGTCATCCCAGCATATCGGTGATCTGTAAGGTCTTCCATACATGGCTTCATACGGTGCCATTCTAATGCTTGTATGGTAGCTATTATTATAGGAGAATTCTATTAAGGGAACATGGTCATCCTAGCTACCCTGCTACTCCAAACTACAAGATCTCAACAAATCTTCTAGGGTCTGAATAGTCTTCTCTGACTGGCCATCAGTTCGGGGGTGAAAAGCTGAATTGAACTTCAATTGAGTCCCCAAAGCTTCTTGCAGACATTTCCAAAACCTTACTGTAAACATGGAATCCTGGTCAGATATGATAGAGACAGACACTCCGTGAAGTCTCACAATCTCCTTGATGTACATATGAGCTAACTCTTCAAGAGATTGGGTCTTCATGATCGATAGAAAATGGACATATTTGGTTAATTTATCCACAATCACTCATATGGCATCGTGTCTCCTTATGGTCTTTGACAAACCCATGACAAAATCTATTGTTATGTGCTCCCACTTCTACTGTGGAATCTCATTTGCTGCAGCAAACTAGCTGGCCTCTGATGCTCAGCCTTTACTTGTTGACAGGTTAAGCATCTACTTATATACCTTGCTATATTCTTCTTATACCAGTCCACCAGAATTGCTTATTCAAGTCTCTATATATTTTTGTGCTATCCGGATGAATAAAGTATCTAGATTTGTGTGCCTCAGACAATAAGCTCTCATTTAGTTCCTCATTCTGGGGTACACACAACCTCCCTTGAAATTTGATTGCTCTGGTGGTGCTTTGAGTAAACCCAGGCTTCTCTAACATTCATAGCAATTGATGCTCACTATCCTGGGCTTGCACAATTTGTTCGATCATGGAACACTTAATGGTCAGCTGAGCCATAAATACATTTTCCTTTAAACACACCGGGGAGCACTCTACAACATTAGCCATATGTCTCCAATTCTGGGGCAGACTCATAACCATCAGCCTCTTCCTACTTAGTGCATATGCCACCACATTCGCTTTCACCGGATGATAATTCAATGAAAAATCATAGTCTTTCAAAAACTCTATCCACCTCCTCTACCTCAGATTTAACTCTTTCTGAGAGAAAATATACTTCAGAATTTGGTGATCTGAAAATACGTCAAATTGTTCTCTATACAGATAATGTCGCCAAATTCTAAGTGCATGGACAACGGCTGTCAGTTCTAAGTCATGCGTAGGGTAATTTTCTCATGATCCTTTACTTGTCTAGAGACATATGCTATCACCCTACCATTCTGCATTAATACACAATCCAATCCTCTCCTAGATGCATCCACGTACACTACAAATCCTCCTGATCCACTCGACAAAGTAAGCACCGGAGCTGTGGTCAGCATAGTCTTCAATTCTGAAAGTTTCTTTCACATTCATTTGACCATTCAAAAGGCACTCCCTTCCTAGTTAATCTAGTCATAGGGGTTGCAATGGAAGAAACCCCTCGATAAATCTTCTATAATATCCTGCAAGTCCCAAAAAGCTTCTGATTTCACTAACAGTCTTCGGCATCTCCCAATGCAAAACTGCCTTCACTTTGGCTGGGTCAACCGACACTCCTTCACCAGAAATAACATGTCCTAAAAACTGCATATCATGTAGCCAAAACTCACATTTATTGAACTTAGCATATAATTGATGCTCTCTCAAAGTTTCTAAAACAATCCTTACATGCTCTCGATCTGCTTCAACATTAGGCGGGTACACCAGCACATCATCTATGAAAACCACCACAAACCTATTAAAGTAAGGCTGAAAAACCCTATTCATTAAATCCATAAAGGCCGTTGGAGCACTGGTCAGCCCAAAAGACATAACCAAGAATTCATAGTGTCCATATCTTGTTCTAAAAGCAGTTTTAGAGATATATTTAGCCTTGATCCTCAATTGATGGTACCTGGATGTCAGATCAATTTTGGAAAACACCTTAGCTGCCTGCAATTGATTGAATAAGTCATCTATCCTCGGTAGTGGGTACTTGTTGTTTACTGTCACATGATTTAATTTCCTATAGTCAATGCACAATCTGAGAGACCCATCCTTCTTTCTAACAAATAAGACCGACGCATCCCAAGGTGATACACTAGGCCAGATAAAACCTCTATCTAACAGCTCTTGCAACTACTTTTCAATTCAACTAATTCTGCTGGGGCCATTCTATACGGAGCTATAGAAATGGGCAAGGTTCTCAGTAGGAGTTCGATGGTAAATTCCACCTCCCGTTGAGGGGGTAAACCTGAAAGATCTTCAGGGAAAACATCCGGGAATTCCCTAATAACATCAATGTTGGCCAAGGACTGCTTATGATCCTCGGGAGGGACAATCACTATACTAGCTAAATAGCAGTGGCACCCACTCCTGATCCACTTCATGGCCTTGATGGCTGACACTAAAAGCTTCCTAGAGCGAAATCTTGGGCATTGGTAGTAGAATATCTACTCTTTGGGCCTCAGAAAAATTACTTTCTTTCATCGACAATCTAAAATAGCATAATTCTACTCCAACAAGTCCATACCCAAAATACCATCAAAATCTATCATCTCTAATAAATATACATAGACTGGCATGATATTTCCTTCAATCAGTACATCAACTCTAGGGATGGCATATGAAGTTCTAGCTATCTCTCCTGATGGAGTGCAAATGGACATATTCTCAGTCTCTACAATCTGCCTATTTTGTAATAGTTCAACAAACTTCTTAGAAATAAAAGAATGTGTAGTTCTTAGATCAAACAAAATTCTAGCATGCAAGTTATCAACAGGAATAGTACCTTCAGCCACGATATTGGTATATTGGGTCTCCTTCCTGGTCAAAGCAAATAGCCTAGTGTAGGCGTTGGAAGGGTGCCTCGTGTCCGAGCGTTGCGGGTGCCTCCCTCCGAACTATTGCTGCTACCTAAAATGCATGGATTAGAAATAAAGAGATAGAGTGATCGCCAGAGGCTTATACCTGAGCCTTACAGGAGTGCTGATCGCAAATGCCTTAGAAATGGGAGATGTGGGTCCTTCCTGTCCTCGCTCTCGGCCGGCCAAGAATGGGGAGCTCTGCGAGTCGATGACGAAGTTCCTGCAAATTAACCAGCAAATAAAGAGAATAAACCCATTAGACTGTGATAGTGTAGTATATGTTCAAATTAAAAAGAAAACATATAATTGGGGGTGATCATACCTGGAAGGGGGGGGGAAAGGGGGATGGCCGAGACTTTCGACCATCCGCCTTCCCTATGTTTTGGATTGAAAAACCTATTTAAAGAAAGGATATAGGGAAATCTAGCATGCATGAATGCAATGGAATGAACTAAAACGTAGCAAGATGTGGGGACGAAGGGAGAAAGATGGAGTTTACCCGTAGACCAACAGATGGCGGCCACCTATGTGGCCGTTCAAAAGGGTGGGCGGCCATGTCGAAGGCCACCTTCAACGTGGATGAAACTCTCTCCCACGGAGCTCTTCGACTTTGAGTTATGCTTCCAGGGAAAGGTCGGGGAAGGTGCTCTCGTACTCACAGCCCTCTGGGCTCCGAACTAGCATCCTCTCCTCTTCCAGAAATGTCCAACCCCCCGTGAGATGGTTCAGAATGGGGTTTTGTATGTAGGGGCTTTTCCCCCCATTCAAAGACAGATTCAAACTCATTTCCCTCCATCTGGAGACGAGGACGTGTGAGATTACGTGTGCCTCGACTCTTCAAGGTGGGAACGATTGCGGAGGACACATCCGGAGTAGGCAGATCGTGGAGTTGACTGCGGTTATCAGGAGGCGGCCAGGTCAATGGTCGTTCAAAGAAGTTGGGCGGCCAAATCGATGGCCTTCTTGAGGGACTAGGCGGCCAGGAGTCTGGCCACCTAGGGATATGGGCAGCCAGCTCTCTGGCCACCTTGGAATGGCTGGGCGGCCAACAGTCTGGCCGCCTTGGGATCTGGGTGGCCAGCACCATGGCCGCCCAGGGATCAGGGGAAAAATGTATATAGAACCTCAAAAAAATCGCCTCGGGGATATCAGCCAATCAAGAGAAAGTATCACTTCTACAATGGCTAGATAGATGAGGTCCGCGGGATGTCCAAAATTAGGCATCTACACCTAGCTTGGCCCATCTATTGTGGTTGAGGTGGCTACTGCTGCCTCGATTGCTACTGTTGGTGTGCCTACCTTGATTATGGTTGCTGCTATTGCTACTGCCATGGATAGTTCCTCCTAATGTGCCCCGGTTGCCCACACGCAAAGTGTCTCATCTCATCTCTCTTAGCAGGTGAATCTGCCCCTCAAAAGGTTACCTTTTTCCTGTATCCCTCCTCATGGTAGAGTGAGGGTTGCTTCTCTTCTCCCTGGTCACTATTTGTTTCTCTCTGAATTCCTCATGCTCAACTTCCACAATAAAGGTCGTCCTTAATGCCGCGGCCATAAACTGACGGGCCAACACTGCCACTTTGCCTCTGATGCTGCTCCTCAACCCTCTAACAAACTTCTTCACTCTTCTCAACTCATCTGCATAGATGTGAGGGGCATACTTCTCCAATTCTGTAAATTTAGCTTCATAGTACTTCACAGACATAACCCCCTAGACTAGATTCATGAATTCCATCTCCTTGTGGTCTCTGACATGTTGCGACAAGTATTTAGCATAGAATACCTCCAAGAACTCCTCCCAGCTGATTTCAGTATCCCTATCCCGAAAGGTGGTCTTAAACATAGACATCCACCATTCATCTGCTTGCTCCTTGAGCATGAATGTAGCCAACAGTACCTTGTCCCGCTCAGCGCATCTAGTTGCTTTGAAGATCTTCTCGATCTCCCTGGTCCAGCTTTCTACAAGCTTTGGTTGGCTCTCCCCCTTAAAAGAAAGTGGACTCATCTTCTTAAATTTCTGCATTAGTTCTGCCCCTATTGTCCTGCCTTGCTATTCCTCCACCCGAGCCTGCATTTGGGCCTGCATTATTGCTTGGGTATGGGCTTGTATTTGCATGGCCTGCACCAATCCTTGAAAGGCTTGCATGAATCTTCCCGGATCTATTGGTGGCACGCCTGGTGCAGTCATGATCTCCCACCCTCCGGATGACTGTCCAACTTGGGTTACTCTGCCATCTACACCAGCGGAGGTCCCCTCTAAAGTAGCCTACTCTCTTTGGGAAGGGTCCATCGCTCCTCCTCCACCCTCTGCTCTCTCTCTTACAAGGGAGAATTTACTCACATTAGACTACCTCACACTAAATTTAACACTTCACACATAAACACATAAAATCTCAAGGTAGGGTGTACAAATCTCATGGCTACAGGTCAAACCCAAAACTCACAACTTTACTCTGATAGCACCTGTGGGGCCCCCATCCCGAGTCACTCGACCCCCGGTCGGGGTGACGTCACCTTAACGATTAAATGTTGTGAGTTTGGTTGTCCTGCGGGCACTTACGGCCATACCATTGGTCATTTCTATACACAACCATACCACACCCATTGAGAACTCAAACACACATAATTTGCATAACATGGTCTCATTAAATTTCAGAAATTCAAACAGATTACATTACAGAAATCATAAAATCCAGCCCAATTACAGCACCCACCAAAATGAACAACTCCCAATATCTACAATCATATCTAAATATGATTAACATTGCTTACATTCTAAGCTTACAAAAACCCTCATGAACATAATGAAAACTATACCTTAATGGCTTCTATACAGCTACAAAAGGTCTCCTTGAGCTTCCTTCCTACAGTTTTTGCTCACGGGGTGAAAGGCCAACCACCTAATCTCCTAAAAATTTGATAAGCCACAAGCGTGAGTCCTAAGACTCAGTAGGCAATTGGATAACCAGTCACATGCATATCATATAATAAACGCTTTGCAAATGTAGGAAGGCATTCATGCATAACATATATAAATAGACACCCATTTCCTACAACAAGTTCTAATATATATACATATGAATCAAGAAGACAAATACAGAAATAACTCAATTGTCTTTAATTCAAAATTTCAAGAGGCCTGCAGATCGATCTTTAGTAAAGTCACTTGGCTACAAGTAGCCATCAATTTACACCGACCCCACTTAATCAAATATCCTCTCTTCAGCATTTAATACTCCATCTACATGAAATTTTGAGAATCACTTAGCCTTGCACATTTTTGGACATGCATCTAATTCACGACATAGGGAGTTAAAACCCACTGCAGTCTAGAGGCACGGGCTAGGCCACAGATGACCCAATGCATAGACCTACAATCTTGATCAACTGTACAAGATCGGGGGACTCTTCCCCGCCTTCCACCTAGGTCATTGTCCGATCTGGTTTCCAGATTTAACCGTATGTCCGTCCTCAGACGAGGGTCACCCTAGGCAGACGCTTACCCAGTACCCTGTCCTCCTTACGATGGCATTGTCTCTATGCTCAGTCACATTTTGTCATTTTCCTTGTCTTTCGGCTGGTTTGCTTTAATGGCTTAATGAATTGAACTTTTGTTACAGCTATGGCTCACAACAAATTAAAGAAACAAAAATATATACATAGGTTGTAACATATTGCTAATGCAAATTTCAGGTTCTAACATGCATGATTTCTACTACCCTTGCAAGCACGATCAGTTGTTGAATACTAAAATAAATTCAAAGTAAAAAGACTAACAAGTGGCATATATTAGGTCTTGAACCAATGCCTACCTATGGCAAAAGATCCTATCTCTACGGTTTCTTGCTCTCCCACTCAGTCGCCTCCCAAAATGGCTTGTAGATGCCCTCTTCATGCTCTAGAATTGTTGACTGCCGTTGTAGAGCTTTCCTCCTTCCTGCTTCACCAACAGCCCCTTCTTCCTCTTTGCTTCCGTGCGTACACACCCAACTATTCCTCCTTTTCACCCTCTACTCCTCTTTCCCTTCTCTGTTCTGGTTTGGGACGTTCTGGGCAGATAAAAGTGTAATAGGAGAGAAAGTCAGTGGGGTGTCCAGACCTTATATAGGTAGCCCTCCAACCTACCTAGAAGAAAATTATCAAAATTTATTTTATTATGCTTTCCTAGAAAGTCTATTACCTGCCTCAACTGCCAGTACTCTGGCATACACCTCTGCCATGCTATGGTTGACTCGTGACAAACAAGATCGTCATTCCTTGTTGACTTCTGGTAGAAAATATTTGAGTAGCTAAGAAAATATCTATGTACAGTGTTTACAACTCAAGGCTAATTCACTCAGTCGCAGTAACCATAGGTACAACAAATAGGCGCACTCTACTGAGTGGTAGAATTGTAATTTTACTCGCTATCTAATTTCATTTTTCTTATTTTTACCTAGCAAATAACAAAATTAATTAGTAAAAATACTTAACACAAGATTTAATAAAAAATTGATTTTCTTCCCAACGAGTCTAATATTGTCCCATTATGACATTTTTACGAGTAATTATGCTTAACAGGGGCAATTTCATCATTTATATTAGTCTTTAATCTCATTTTGGTCACTAATTATCATCTAAGTATAACATAGGCCAAAGAAAACAAAGATAAACTCCACTTGAGCGATAACATACTCACAGGGATATCAGTTATCTTATCGCCTATCTTCAGAATATCAACTATCTCAGCGACTATGTTAAGAATATCAACTATCTCAGCGACTATCTTCAGAATATCAACTATCTTAGTGCATGCCTATCAACTATCTTAACTACTATCTTCAGAATATCAACTATCTCAACTGAACATCACTTATCTTTAAAACTCCAACTATCTTAAGTCTACTTCCTGGTCTAGTGTTACATCTTGTTATTTAACATTTTTAACTTATTAAATGGCAGAATCTCAAAAAGTGCTTAACATAAAAGTTGTAGATAATCGAGCTTTCTTTTTAATGAACTTAATTTCGTCTTATTTAGACATTTCTACACAAAGTTATATCATAAATAGCTGACTATTATCTTGAAACTATGAATTTCTCTTAATGGGCTCAAATTCACTAAATGGGCTATCCTAATGGGTTCTAAACACAACTAGCCTAATACTTTAATGAGTTTCCTGAAATCGGGGTGTTACAAGTCGAGCACCAATTTTTCACCCCCATCAAAGCCATTCAAACTAACCAGTGTGGAGAATTACGTAACCTTGCCACTTTCTTCGCCAATTTTGGCATTCAGCATCGCATTGCCTGTCCATATACACATGAACAAAATGGTGCTGTTGAACATCACATTCATCACATTGTCGACACTGGCTCACCATGTTGGGCCATGCCTCCATGCCTCTCACATTCTGGCCTTACGCCTTCTTCTCTGCCATATACATCATCAATCAACTTTCCAGTTCTACACTAGGAGGTCATTCCCCATTTAAAATGCTCTTTCACAAGGCACTTGACTACACATTTCTACGCACCTTTGGCTGCCAAGCTTACCCTCTTCTTCACCCCTACAATTCTCACAAGTTTAATTTTCGTACCATTCCTTGCATCTTCTTGGGATACAGTCCCGATCATCATGCCTATACATGTCTTCATCATGCCACTTGTCAAATCTATCATGCTCATCATGTTCAGTTTGACAAAACTCTGTTGCCCTTTGCAATCCCCCCCAACACACTCCCTACAACACCTCCCCCCTCCCCCCCAACTTGTGTGTTTGACGCGGTGGCAGCGTGGAAGTGATTGTCGACACTCTGAGAAAAGCTATCATACGTTGGTTTTCTTCACTCATTCATTGAACAAAACAATACAACTAGCCTCCTTTATATAAGGATGGCCAAATTACACTAGGACACAAATACCCCTAAGAAATTCATCAAATGACCTTCATATCCTTTGACTATTGGCCTAATAAAACAAAAGGCTTAAAGACACTAATTCACACATATATCCTAATACACATAATACAATAAAATGGGCTGAAATAAAATATATAGAAAATGGAAATGGGCCTCAGGACACCGTGTCTCCTAGCCACAAGCTAGGTGGTGTCGAGGCGGTGTGACGTCGACTCCGTGTGACTGGTCCGATGTCCCCACCAACCCTCCCGGCGCGGCTAAAACTCGACTCCGTCGAGTATGGGGCGACATCGCTCTGGTAGTGCTCCAGCAGGTCTGGATCTAAGCGCTGGAGATCTTCCCAGCTGATCCAAGAATCATCAGAAGGTGGGCAGTCTCGCCAGTGGACAAAGTAGCACTGGTAAACCTGGCTCCGTGTAACTGTCACCTGCTCATCTAGTATCCTCTCAATTTACTCGCGCGAGGCTCTCGAGACTGGTGGACGCACAGGGGTGGGCTCACTCTCAATGGGAGGAGAAGGCTCGAAAGGGTCACTAGAAATCGCTGTGGATTCCTTGTAAGCCACTAGATCTGCCACATTAAATGTAGAGCTAATCCCATATTCGGGATGTAAGTCCACAACATATGCATTGGAGCCAATCTTCCGTAGTATTTGGAAGGGACCATCACTACAGGCTTGTAACTTTTTAATGGCTCCCGAGGGGAATCGTTCGGGTCGAACCTGTACCATAACCAAGCCACCTCCTTGAAACTCGTGGTGATGCCAATACGAATCAGCCAAACGTTTGTAGGTCTTATTACTGAGGTTTATTTGCTTGCTAATTGACTCATGCAGACTTTTGACATGCTGTGCAAACTCTTCGGCAGACTTGGAAGTTCTGGACTCGAAGAGAAGGGGAATGAGATCTACAGGTTTCCTAGGTTGATATCCATGCACAACTTCAAATGGACTCATACCTATGGACCTATTGACAGAGCTATTATATGCAAATTCTACTTTGGGTAAGAGAAGATCCCAATTGACAGAATGATCCCCTACAAGACACCGCAAAAGGTTCCCTAGACTCCTATTGACGACCTCTATTTGCCCATCAGTTTGTGGGTGGTAGGCAGTGGAGAATTTGAGCTTAGTGCCAACTAGGTGCCAAAGTGTCTTCTAAAAATAACTAGTGAATCGGACATCGCAGTCAGACACTATGGTTTGAGGGAGACCATGCAGACGCACGACTTCGTCAAAGAAAAGGTGGGCTACTCTAAATGCATCAGATGTTTTGGAGCATGCAATAAAATGGGCCATCTTAGAGAGTCGATCAACTACAATAAAGATGGAATCATGCTTGTGAGCAGTACGAGGTAAACCAAGGATAAAATCCATGCTCACATCAACCCAAGGTCTATCAGGAATGGGGAGAGGAGTGTAGAGACCAGTATTTTGCTTGACCTGTTTGGCCATTGTACATGTCCGACACTGGGCCATAATCTTCGCCATATCTTTCTTTAGGCCAGGCCAATAAAAGTGCTCCTCAACAGAATGGATGGTCTTGTTTCTCCCAAAATGACCAGCAAGACCTCCAGCGTGCATTTCCTAGGTCATAAAGTCCCGTACAGAAGTCTTCGGGACACAGAGTTGCTATCCTCGAAAAAGAAAACCATCTTGAAGTAGATAGTCTGCAAATGCTATCGAGGATCCAATAGACAAGGCAGAGTAGGCATGGCCAAAATCTGGACACTCTCCATAGAGTGCCTTCATACGGTCAAATCCGGTGACCTCTACCAGAACAGTGGAAAGAAGGGAGACCCTTTGACTTAAGGCGTCGGCCACCTTATTCTCACTTCCAGCCTTATGTTTCAGGACAAAGGTGAAGGACTGGAGGAATTCTACACATCGACCGTGCCTAGGGTTTAGGCCTTTCTGAGAGTTAAGGAATTTCAAGGCCTCGTGGTCCGAGTATAAGACAAACTCTTGAGGTAAGAGATAGTGTCTCCAGTGTTTGAGAGCTTGGACCACGGCATAAAACTCCTTATCGTAGGTATACTATCGAAGCTTTGCATCAGAAAGCTTCTCAGTGAAATAAACCACGGGGTGGCTTTCCTAACTAAGCACTCCTCCTATACCTACGTCAGATGTATCATAGGATATCTCAAAGACTTTGGAAAAATATGGCAGGCAGAGGACATGGGCTTTGGTCATTAGCTCCTTTATGATAATAAAAGTCCGGGAGGCAACTTTAGTCAACTTAAAATTTCCCTTACAGATGCAATCCATAATGGGTGCCATAATGGTGTTAAAACCCTTAATGAAGCGTCTGTAGAAAGTGGATAGCCCATGGAAACTATGAACGTCATGGACATTCTGGGGTTCTGGCGAGTCTACTAAGGCTTGGACCTTGGATTGGTCCACAGACATTCCTTGACTTGAAATCACAAATCCGAGGAAAGTGACCCGGTCTGTCATGAACTCACACTTCTTTAGGTTGGCATACATGATTTATTTCCTCAAAATCTCACAGACTTCCCTCAAATGTTGGATGTGGTCCTAAGGGTTGTGGATATAGATCAAAATGTCATCAAAGTAGACGACTACAAAGCGACCAATGAGAGGGCGGAGGACTTCAGTCATGAGCCTCATGAATGTGCTGGGGGCATTGGATAGCCCAAATGACATGATGAGCCACTCATAGAGATCTTATTTTATTTTGAAGGTTATCTTCCATTCATCCCCTAGTCGGATCCTGACCTGGTGGTAGCCACTTTTCAAGTCAATCTTGGAAAAGATGGTGGCTCCAATCATCATGTCAAGCATGTCATCAAGATGGGGAATTAGAAATATGTACTTGACAGTGATTTTGCTGATGGCGCGGCTGTCAACACACATCCGCCAGGTGCCATCTTTTTTTGGTGTGAGCAAAGCAGGAACATCACAGGGACTCTTGCTCACTCTGAGGAAACCCTTTTGAATAAGGTCATCGACAATTCTTTGGAGCTCATTCCTTGGGGTTCAGTCTGTAATGGGGAACATTGGGTAGGGTGGACCTGGGGACAAGGTTAATGACGTGTTGTACATCACACATGGGAGGGAGTCTAAAGGGTAGGTCCTCAGGGAAGATATCTTGGAAGTCCTGCAGGATTGCTTGGACTTCAGCTGGGACTGAGACTTGGGACTCCTCGGGTGCGATGGTAACAACAACAGCCCAAACAGGGGCACTCTCAACAACCTCTCTATTTAGCTCACGGATATTTATGAAGTTAAGGCGCCTAACTAGGTCATGACCAACCTTAGGGGCCTTAGGAATGGGTGTGATAGGTGCAGGAGAAGAGGGAATGGGAGGTTTCTCTTCAGTGGGAGTTTGGGTATTCTTCTGAACCTTGGAGGTTCTAGTGGGGGTGGAGGTGGAGCTCCTTCCCGGGGTCACCTTTGGGGGTGTCGGGTATAATTGAATCTTCTTCCCGTTGTGGGAGAAGGAGCACTGATTGGATCGACCAAATGTAGTAAGATCTACATCATAGATCCATGGTCGTCCAAAGATAATGCTCCCGACCTTCATAGGCACTACATCGCATGAGATCTGTCCTTGGTAGGACTGAAATTGAATGGGAATGACGCATGTAGTGGTGACTGGGATAGAAGTGTCCTCAACCCAAGCCTGTTGTATGGCCTTGGATGGGGGTGCATAAGTAGACCTAGACGAGAGACAAAATCCGAAGAGACTGCATTGATACAACTCTCACTATTAAAGATCACCTTGCAGGGTTGAGATTTTACCATGATGTAGGTTTGAAAGATTGAGGTTCTACGCTAGTCGTCCTCCTGGGGGTGTGCTAAGATGCAACGAACTACCCCTAGTCTTCCCTGGCTAGGGCTCTCGGCAATATCTCCAACCTGTATGTACTCGACATTCGTTCCATCAAATCCCGCGTCCATTTCCTCAAACTGGGCAATGAGGTCAGGGTCGGCCTCATATCTATCAATGGCTTCTCCTTCCTGAGGTGGAAGCTCCACAGGCTGGGAGTCAGTGATGACTAAGGCTCGGGTGGGGCAATTGGTGGCAACATGCCCTAAGTTATGGCACCTAAAGCAACGAACTCCTGAGGTACGGACTGGTTGGGAGGTGCTAGGGATGGCTCCCTTTCCCTTGTCATCCCTCCTATCGGTTGGCGGAGTGTACTCCAGCCTGGGCACATCAGTAGGTGCAGGTAAGGGGTTCCTTATGAGAGGAACAGCAGGGGCAACGGCCCAAAGTGGGATAGTAGTAGGTGTGAGCGACGTCACGCGGTTCGGGGAGCGAAGAAGATGCGGAGCGCGCGTGCTCCTCTTTGTTTGCTGCAACACAGAAATAAGAGAAAAGAGAAGGGGCCACCACGGGAGATTGCTCCGGCGGGGCGAGCGGGACAAATGCAATATAGCAAGATATGGGGGTTAAACGGCCATAGCGGGAAGTGACTCGCCGCGGCCTCGGGGGGACGGGAATGGTGCATAAATCAAATAGCAAGAATTGAAACGGCCATTGGGGAAGTGACTCGCCGCGGCCTCGAGAATATGAGCAGATAAGAATATAACAGAATATAAGGAGAATATAAAGAATGAGAATTTAAACGGCCATTGGGGAAGTGACTCGCCGCGGCCTCGAGAATATGAATAGATAAGAATATAACAAAATATAAAGAGAATATAAGAACGGGAATTTAAACGGCCATTGGGGAAGTGACTCGCCGCGGCCTCGAGAATACGAGCAGATAAGAATATAACAGAATATAAAGAGAATATAAGAACGGAAATTTAAACGGCCATTGGGGAAGTGACTTGCCGCGGCTTCGAGAATATGAGCAGATAAGAATATAACAGAATATAAAGAGAATATAAGAACGGGAATTTAAACGGCCATTGGGGAAGTGACTCGCCGCGGCCTCGAGAACATGATGTGATCGCCAGGGGCCAAAAGACCCCAAAATAAAGAAAGTGATCGCGCCTACCTCAAGAGCGGGAGATGGTGGGTTGCTTCTTCCTCCCCCTTCGGCCGGCCGACGGAGAGGGCTTTCTTTGGGTACCCTTGCAAAACAACGACAAACAAGTAACGAGTGGATTAAAAGATGAAGGTGTAGTATTCAAATCCTTGCGATAAAAATAACGAAATGATGGCAAGACACACACATGGTTGGTGTTATCTTTTAAACCCCTCTCGGACTCGAGTAGGAGGAAAATAAGATGATGGATGCAAGAAGTATATAAGAAGAGGCGCCCTTATGAAGGGGGATAGAGGATGCGAGATGATGAATGCAAAAGAACTACGAAGAAAAGGAAAGGATTGGCTTATTTGATGTGCCGATGGTGAAATTCGGCGGAGCTCCGGCAGCGTAGGGACGACGTGGAAGCGCGGTGGATGAAGATGACCTTCCTCTCGCGAGCGTGGGCACCCGAGAAGTTGGCAGAACCTCCACCTACAAAAGACCCCACGGGTTAGAAATGACTCCGGTAGCCTCTGGGCTCCGGCAGCCTATCGGATCTCTTAGAAGCTCCTCCAGAACTGAGGGGGTGGGCCTCTATTTATAGGGCTCCGGAGGGTGGAGGCGTCCAGGACCCTGGACACCTCCATTAGGGTAAAAAAAGATATTTTATTCTATTTTTATTCATTTTTTCCGAATATTTTCATGGAGGCGTCCAGGGTCCCGGACGCCTCCATAAGTCCCACCGAACTCCACCGAAAGTCGCGCACGGTTTAACACGACGCGTGGTTTTGGAGCGGCGACTCGTGATTTGGAAATGGGCGCGTCCAGTTGATGGAGGAGTCCAGGAGCCTGGACGCCTCCAAGAAAATATATTATTATTTTTTTTGTTTTGTTTTTTATGCCAACTGGCATTTTATATTTTATATTTTTGTTTTCATGGAGGCGTCCATGGGCCTGGACGCCTCCATTAGTATATATATATTTTCATTTTTTTGGGGTTTGAAAAATAAATAAAAATAATGGGGGCGTCCAGGAGCCTGGACGCCCCCATGAAGACCTACCCGGGTCCTCAGACAAGGCGTTGGCAGCCGCCCGACAGACACCCTTCCTGGTTTCGGAACCTTCCGATGCGTCTGACTGGTGTTGATGCCGTCCGAATGCTGCGACGAGACGATTCCGAATGCCGAAAAAGGCAGAAGAAGACCCAAGAAAAGGAAGCACTCAAGTGATTCAAAATGCGAAATCCACCGCGGGACGTCGTATAGTAATATGAGACTTTCTCAGGAGACGTCAGGAATGGCGTGTCTACAGCTGCCCCGCCTTGGCGTCTGCTTTGCAAGGGAGCGACACGTAGTGGAATGGTATCGAAGTGGAGTGAAGTGGGAGCGGACTGATAAGTTGATGCCAAGGTGTGATGAGACACGCTTTTGACGTTACTGTTTGGAATCTTTCCTGAAGTTTCAATGAGGCGACCTTGAAGGAGGTCTTTCAAATTTTGACGATTTGCTTGGACGGAGATCAAATAAGGGAGGGTGAGATGTGCGCTCAGGCACGAAACAAAAAGAGACCAACTTCTCGGTGTGGAAGTACCTGGGCCATAAACCTGCAGGTTTCACCTTTGGGGAGCGGTTACCAGCCAACGTGGAAGTGCTGCGGCCAAGGTGGGTCAAGCAAGGTAAAAAGTAAAGGAATATCTGAGGGTCTGTTCAAACAAGGGTCTCCTTTGGAAGAGCAGCGTAGGGCCGTTTCAAGGAAACTCAGTATTTCATTCGGAGTGGAATATCTCATATTTGTAAGAATTGAAGCACAACGGCTTTCGTAATCGAATCACTTGAATGATCTTCCACAATAAATCGAAGTCCTATATGAATGCATGCTGGGCTTAAAGAAAAATTTAAAACAAACTAAAATAGAAAATAGCCAAGGATAATATTGTCAACTTGTTAAGAATGGGTCAGGATACCGATCCGGTGAGCCGACACTGGGCTGGGGCCCGTTTATCCGCGCACCAACTCACTGAATGGAACCGTCGTCCCCATGCTACCACAAATTAATGGCCTATCCGTACAACCCAAATTCTTCTGGGATCATCACCGTTTTTGTTGAAGGGGAACTCAGATCCCAGATTCGTTTGGGTCGCAAGGTCCTTGACATATTCTAGTAACGTAGGTATCATATATTATGATGCATGACATGGTGGGACCAACCAATGAAAGGTGGGACATGAGATAGGACAAAAGACGTCCATTAGTAAAACCTGCACAGGCCAGCATGGATTAATAACATCAGAAAGTAACAGAATCGTAACAGAATCGCACCACAATGGAAAGGAGATCTAGCCAAAATCCTGACACTGACCGCTGATGTGACATGTTCCGTCCTGTAGCGCCCTACCCTTCCTATAAGAACTCCCCTTAGGCTAGTTCATTCAAAAGCATCAAGGTGGGTTTTGGAAGCTCAGGAGAGGAAGGAGAGGAGAATCTAGAGATTTCAGGATGGAAGGAGAGTCTTCCCGCGTTATGAAGAGGAGCAGGCCTAGCAGCGAGATCAGGCGACTCTCCGACCTCGAGGGTCATCTGAGTGGGATGATCATGTCGCATATGGTAAGCTAATTCATTTCAAATTTCTCCACGTGAACCTTCTTCTTACTTGCTTACTTTCCTTTTCTTTTCTCTTCCAGCCATATCCACTCTTCCCAGGCCCGAGGAAGTTTTCCAAACTGCCATGGCTTTCAAAGCTAACTTCCAACATCTCCATCGGCATGAGAGCCATACTCTCGAAGTGGCATCTGCAGGGGCTCCTTATTCACGCCAAACACTACGAGAAGATTCGTATGGACTGGGCGGCTATGGGCGCACTAGTGGAGATCTGGCATCCCCAGACCCACACTTTTATCTTCCCGACCTTCGAAGCGACCATCCTCCTCGAGGAGGTGGAACTTCTGCTCGGATTGAAGAAATTCAAGAGTGACGGGAAGGTGAAGGCTATGCAGATGCTGACACGGGGGACTTCCGAAAGCGTCCTTGGAAGTTTCATGCCGCCCGACGCAGCCAGAAAGGTCTGTACTCAAAAGGGGATCGATCTCCAAAAGCTCGCGGAATGGGTCATGGACGCCCTGAGAGGGTTACCAGACGATGACTATTTGGAGGGAATCATGAAAGGGTTCACCATTTGTCTGGCGGGTGCTCTCTTGTTTCCTTATACCGACAACATGGTGGAGGAAGACCAACTGAGTGCTATTCGTGGGATCTGGAGTGGAAAGAGGGTGGGACCCGCCGTCCTTGCCTATCTTTACAGCGGCCTTACTGCCTCGAGCATGGGTAAGCCTCCATTTGGTTGCGCACTTGTCTTGAATTGCTGGCTTGATTTGCATTTCAAATTCGACCACCGCGAGAGAATGCCAACGGCTTCGAAGCTTTTCCAACAAAGCCCGCTTCATCACATAGCCGACGTGTTAGGCTTTGGTGGCACTGTAGCGAACCGTGTTCCGTGGCTGAAGAAACGTGAAGACTGGCGGTCCCACTTTTGAACCATGACACAAAGCTTCTTTACTTGCGCACCGGCATGTCTACTTTCGCTCAAGCTCCTCATGAGGCCTTCCTCTGAAGTTGATCTCCAACTGATCGGCGCAACCGAGTTCGTCCTTTATAACGCGCATCGATGCTGCCTCCAGGTCGGCATTCCACGCCATTCATTCCCAATATCGACTGGCATCGTTCCTTTGAAGAAGAGGGAGTTGGGCACTGAAGCGGACGCGAAGGAAGCGAAGGTCGTCAAAGCACCCTGGAAGACAAGTGTCGCGGGAAAGGCCTTAGCGCACGTGGGGGAAGAGTGCGAGCTGTGGAGGGCTTATGTAACCGAACTGGGGAAGTTAAGGCCTAAGGCGCCCAAGCCCCTGATGTAGCTTGTTCTGCTTTCTGATGGAATAAAATCTGGCATTTTGATGTTTTGGACCACGTTCCCTTTGTTATGATTTTTATTTTTCCGTTTTTCTATTTTTGTGTTTTCTTTCTTTTTATGTACCTATTTATTCACAATATGATCATATGTAAATATATATTAAAAAAAATTAATGGGGGCGTCTAGGGGCCTGGACGCCTCCAATTTTTTATTTTTTTATTATTTTTTGAATTTTATTTGGGGGCGTCCAGGGGTTTGGACGCCCCTATATTTTCTTTTTATTATTTTTTTGAATTTTGTTTGGGGGCGTCCAGGCGCCTGGACGCCCCTAAATTTTTTGAATTTTTGAAAAAAAAAAGTGGGGGCGTCCAGGTGCCTGGACGCCCCAAAAAAAGGGTTTTTCTTATATAAGGGGGGCCTCACCCCCCTTTCATTTCTACTGTTCATTCTGACGACTCGTTCACTCTAAACGACCCATTCCCAATTCCAATGGAGCAAGGAGGCCCGAGCCAGGGTAGGGAGAAGCGGAAACGACGGGCTCGTCGTCCGAGGAGGCTGAGAGATGACGCCGAGGAGGCTGCCGTGGCGGAAGAGATTGCCGTGCAGGAGGAGGCTCCTCTTTTGGCTGTGGAGGACCCTGCGGGCGCTGGTGACACGGGAGAGGACGGGCACGATCCGGTAAGCCCCTTAGACTTCCATTCTATTGGTTCATTGGGCTAAACGGGCGGACGAGAGGCTGTGTGGAGAAGGCCGGTGAATGAGAGAAGGAGGCGTCCAGGGTCCTGGACGCCTCCACATTTTCTTTTTTTCTTTTTATCTTTTTATTTATAAAATAAGATTAAAAATAAGGAGGCGTCCAAGGATTGGGACGCCTCCATGATAATATATATTATTTTATTTATTTTTGTTTTTTTGGGTTTTTCTAAAAATAAAATAAAGAAAATAAAGAGGAGGCGTCCAAGGGGTTGGACGCCTCTAAGAAAAACATAAATATTTTTAAAAATAAAATAAAAAATAAAATAAATAAGTAGCATATACAGTGTTATTGTTTATTACTATCCATGCTGCTGATGTGTTGCCCTGTTGGTTTTGTGGTGTGCAGGGTGTGATGAAGGGCCGGATCAGCTGGTCTCTAGTGGTGGCAGCGTACCGTGGACTGCCAGACTTCCAGAGGGCGCGCGTGGACGCCATGGGCTTTGGATCCTTCCTCAGGATCGAGCCCTTCCGGCTCGACCTTCCTCTTATCCAGGCATTGAGGGAGCGGTGGCATGCGCCGAGTCGAGCGTTTCTGATGCCCTGGGGGCACATGGTGCCGACGCTTGAGGACGTAGCTCGGATCACCGGGCTGCGGGTTGACGGAGAGGCAGTCAGCGGGGTTACTTATCCCGACTACCGAGAGAGTGCCCTGGACCTGCTGTGGTTAGAGACGAGCGTGACTGATAGAGACAGCAGGGTAGTCGGCCGAGTGGAGATTATGGAGGCGCTCGGATTTGGTGACTCGCGCCAGCGGGTTAGCGAGACTGGAGCGGAGTTTCTGGCACGACTGGAGGGAGATGCCCGTGCAGCTTTCACCCAGGACCCGAACGAGCGGGAGCTGGTGGATCTAGACCTCCGGAGGTTTCTTTTCTTCTTCCTGGGCCGCCTTCTGCTGGGGACGAAGGGGGATGGCATCCACTGCCGCTTCCTCGGGATCCTGGCGGACCTTGACAGAGTGGGGCAATATGCGTGGGGAGCGGCTCTGCTTGCCCATTTGATTGCTGATCTCTCCCAGACTTCAAAGAGGGAGACGACAGTCAGCGGCTTCGCACCTTTTCTCCAGGTACACAATTTATTTATGCATTTTACCGTAGTTAAATATGCAATTACTCGTGCTAATGATGTATGATGGATGTAGGTGTGGAGCTATTACTATTTTCCGATGGGGAGGGCCAGGCAGGGGAACAAGAGAGCTGTTCCTCTAGCGCGACAGTGGAGGCCGGTCGTGGTAGCGGCACCACACAGCTACCAGCTGGAGTCACTTCGTCGGGAGCTGAGCGAGTATCCCGAGGCCATGGTATGATGCATATGATTTTTTGTGTTTTTATGCATGTGACTGAATGGTAACTAACATGATATATGTATGGTGATGCAGGTGGTGTGGAGACCCTACCTGGGCATGGGCGACGCTGGCCAGCCTTGGGTTGTAGCGGGTCTTCCTCGTTTCGGGCGGGACGTGTGGGTCCATTGCCTGAACGAGATCGAGCCGCTTCGGCTGAGGCTGGTTATGAGGACGTTGGGGCTGGCCCAGGAGTGGGTCGATGTAGATGAGCCGGTCCGCATCGGGCGGAAGACCAAGGGGAAGGCGAAGATCGTGGACTGGCGTACGCGCTTCCTGGCACAGTACCAGGACTGGCAGCAGGGCGGGGTCCCAGTGGTGTCCCATGTACAGGACAGTACTGATTACCTGAGACGGTACCGGGCTACGTACGGGGACCGCCTCTTCCTTGGTGGTATGGCAGGGGTAAGTGAAATGAAAATGCTTCACCCTTCTATATGTATATGCATGTGGCACTAACTTATGTGCAATGTAGGATGCTCGTGACGACATGATCGCCGACCTGCGGGCCCAGTTGGCGGACGCAAGGCGGCAGTTGGTGGCCATCCGATAGGAGTTGGAGATCCTGGTGAGTCTATACAATGCATTTTTTTGTGACCTGGATTTCGATGCTTAGCCTCTGACTGTCGTTTGCCCCGTGTTTCAGTGGGCCCACCAGGCAGTAGCAGCCGTGACGGCTGGTGGAGCGGGTTCCAGTTCGTGGGGCCCTCCCCCGGAGATCTCTGCCCTTCAGGAGCAGCTGGCGTATGCGGTAGCTCGGGCCGAGGAGGCCGAGCGTGACCGCGAGGCTCGAGTGAGTGCCTACTTGGCCCTGACCCTCTTTCTAGCTGCTTTCCTTCTATCACTGCTCTCTCATGGTGCATGCGTGTTTTGACAGGTGGCCGAGATTCGGGAGGCCCTGGCCCGTGCTGTTCATGCCGAGCAGGAGCGCGACACCTGGGCGGTAGAGCGTGACGCCCGGATTGCGGAGCTAGAGGAGGAGCGGCGACGGGAGGCTGAGGAGCTCCCTCGCGACGTGTTGGATCTACGGATCGCCCTCGAGCTGTCGAGGAGAGAGGCGATGAGAGAGAGAGAGGAGAGAGAGAGGGAGGACAGAGAGAGAGAGAGAGGACAGGGAGAGGGAGAGAGGGAGAGAGAGAGAGGATAGAGAGAGAGAGAGGAGGACAGGAGGGCGGAGCGACTGTGAGACTGGGACGAGAGGAGGGCTCTGGAGGCCCAGCTGACGGAGCTCCGATTGAGTCTCGGCACGGCGGAGGGGAGGTTTCGGGAGAGCGAGGAGCGGTATCAGAGGGCGAAGGAGCGCAGGGCGCGACTTCGTCAGTCTGGTTCTTTCTCCATGGGCAGCTTTCTAGTTTCTTCGGCTGAGGAGCGTCGCCGCGCCTTCGAGGCTGGCGTGCCACCATAGGGCGAGGCGAGCACCGCCTCTCAGAGTTCGCGGAGGCCCCCTAGGGATCCCCGTCAGAGGAGGGAGGAGAGAGATGATCAGGAGGGTGGTAGCGAGAGTTAGAGAGTTGCATGTACACTCCAACTTCCTTACTTTATGATGTATAATTGACTATTTGCTTATGTGCAATGAAATGGTTCCTTTTGTCGTATGCACTTTCCCTTTTCCACGCTTCTTCTCTTACACCGAGTTGTTTCGAGGCACGCTTCACGAGACCTTACACTGAAAAGCAGGGAACTACGCCTTGCACGGAGAGATCATCCTTCTTTCTTTTCTTCCTTCTTGGGCGCGTCCTGGCGCGAGGACGTGTCTTATCCTTCGAATTCAAATTTAAAGCGATAGGCAGCCTTTCTTTCTTCGTGCCTTACCCGCAAACGAGCCCGCCTTCCGCCGAAACTCGCTCGCCCGTCTTTGTCTTCTTCCCCTCGATCGATGGAGTTCGGCGGTCTGGACCACGGCTGTAAGGCTCGTGCCTTAATGGATCCTTAATGGATTTCGTTCTAATATTTGTTCTGGAATTTTTGACTATTTTCCTGTATTTTTAGGAATTTTTCTGGTATTTTTCCGGATTTATTTGGAGCTTTGAGGGTTATTAGAGATTAATAAGATTTTAATATATATAATAATTATATTATATATATTTTAATTTTATTTTTCTTCTCTTTTAATCCCTCACTCTCTCTCTCTCCCTCGTCGATCTCACCTCACTCTCTCTCTCCTCTCGCCGATCGCCTCTCTCCCCTCCCCTTGGGAAGCAGGCTTTTTGGCGCCGGATTGAGGCGTGAGAGGTACCGGTGGATTCCTCGCGTCGCGTGGATCGCGTGGACGCCCACCTCGACGTGTTTCGTGGCTCGTGGGAGCGAGGTGGAGCGTGAAGGCCTCGTGGCTTTTCCTCCTTGCATGCGGCCTTTTCGACCGTTTCGGCTCGCAAAAGGTAGGGGGATGGAATCCTGATCTCGCTAGGATCATTTCCTATAGCTCGTTCGTTTGATTAGAACCCCGTAGCATGCTTAATGTTCATATTTCATAACTTTGGGGTTTTAGCTTAATTCTTGAATTTGATGCATTGTGGGCTTTGCATGTGTGGTATTTGGGTATTATGTTGTTGTTTGGGTTGTATGGTTTGACAGGTTACAGGTTTCTACGACGTTACCCGACGATTTTTATCGTCCGGGAGGGCTCCGGCTTTCAAACCGTACCCGCCCGTGTTCCAGGTGGTGTGACGGTCCTGCCAGGAACCGTCACACGCCTGACGGTCCTTAGAGGACGCGTCGCTTCCAAACGACGGCCCGATGGGGGTGCGTTATTTGGAGAGTAACGGTGGGGTTCCCATCCGTTACTCGTCTTGCATTTTGCGTTGACCGGGTGAGGCGGTTAGCCCGACGGCCAGTCGGCCGGCCGTCGCTTCCGTCCGACGCGCCTGAGCGAGCGCGTCGCTTCACCTGCGTCTGATTTCGAACGCTGTACGTTGGTTTTTGGCCTCGGGTGGATGTAACGGCGGTGACCCAACGCGTTGCATCGATGTAACGCACAGGGCCCCTACCGTCACATTCCCTTTTGGGCCTTTTGAGCTGGAACTCAGGCAGGAGTGACGGACGGAGACAGACGCGTCGTTCTTGGTGTAACGCGCCAGCCACCGACCGTTACTTCCATGTAGCGCGTGGGCATCCGACCGCCGCTTGCCTGTTGGGTTTAATAGGTTGCCAACCATTTGTTATGCGTTCCTTTACGTAATTGTGCCATGTTTATGTTGTTTCATTGTTCGAGGGCATGTTTCTTATACCAATAGAGTAGCTTTTCTTTCCATGCAATGGAGCCACTGTTGTTGCCCTAGGTATGTTGAGTACCGACCCGCTTGAGGATAGCGGAGGGGTGTTTCCCATACACGGTTTGTAAGCTAGTTCCGTGGGCTCCTAGCCAATGGTAGCGTCCTACCAAGGGAGAAAACTAGCTAGAGGGCCTGGCTCAGGCTAGAGTCAGTGTGTGCACACGTGGTCGGAGACTGTGGACTAACACCGACGGGTGCCACTCCGATTGGTCACTTGGTTTGGTACTGGTTATGCGCTCAGCTTGTCGCTTTGTCGACTGCGAGTGCTTGAGACGCAGTGTAAGTCGTCAGTGGACGCTTCTGGTTTCTGCTCCAGTGGTTGTCCTTCCTTATTGTTTGGATCAGATAAGACTTATTCTATTTTGGTAGATTTAGTTTTAGTCGCTTGCATTTATTTAGCTGTGACATGTGTTAGCTGTTCTACTTGCTTAGTTAGAGTTTACAGCTTTACTTGAGTAGTTTATTCATGCCATTGCCTGTTATTCCAATTAAATGCATGCTCTAATTGCTTTTATTTATGCATGAATGCTTGTTTAGTGCGAGGTAGGGATCCGCGTGACCCCTACTGAGTCTGGCTGTGACTCACCCTTCTCCTTTCAGGTGAGCCGCGCCCGTCGTCTCCCGGTGCTTCGTGAGCTGTTTCGGAGACCGCGTCTAGCTGCCAGCTCTAGTCGAGCCACCTTTTTGAGGCTTTTGTTGTACTTTTGCCGGGGTATGCCCCGTGTAGTTGTGCCCTTGTGGACTAGTACTCTTGTTTATCTGGACTAGTATTTATATATATCACTCTGGTTATTTTGAATTGCTTCCGCACTTGTGTTAATTTTATTACGTAATTGTAACCTACACGTTCTAAATTTACACGTTCT
Organism: Amorphophallus konjac; assembly: GCA_022559845.1. Classification (NCBI taxonomy): domain Eukaryota; kingdom Viridiplantae; phylum Streptophyta; class Magnoliopsida; order Alismatales; family Araceae; genus Amorphophallus; species Amorphophallus konjac. The sequence goes on along the minus strand of JAHNEJ010001997.1, from coordinate 22,925 downwards.
AAATTCCAGTTTGTTATACATTCCCTCGACAAAACCCTTCTAACCCTTCAGGGGCCTCATCAGCCTCTTGGGTGACTTCCCCAGTTCTTGGTATCAGTGTATCGATGTTATCGGTATATCGGTATCCTGAACTCTGGGTCGTTACAATTGGTATCAGAGCCGATGTTTGAGGAATTGTATAAGGAATTGAAATTTGTGTTTGTCCAGAGCTAGTCCTGTGTCGTCTATTGCTGGCTTAGGGTGTTTTCTGTATGATTGATGGATTTTATTGTTGTTTTATGATCTCGACAGAGTAATTATGCCGCCTCATCGAGGAAGACCTCCTCGAGTTCCTCGTGCTCCTCGAGATGCGCCCAGGGAAGATAGTGGTTCTGCACCTCCTCCTGCAGTTCCTGCTGTTCCCGTTGCACCAGTTGTTCCTCCTCCAGCGCCAATTGATGCTCCTCCGGTTGAAGTGCCTGGCAGTCGAGGCAAGGCTTTAAAAGAGTTCCTGATGTTCAATCCGCCTCCTTTCGATGGTCAAGCTGATCCAGAGGTTGCGAGGCAATGGCTGGATGCGATTGAGCGTGTTTTTGTTTCGATGGAATGTGCTGAAGATGAGAAAGTTATGCTTGCCGCTTTTCAACTCCAGGGTGCAGCCATTACGTGGTGGAAGGCCGAGTGGCAGATCGCTTTTCGTTCTAGACCTCTTCGGCAGATCACGTGGGCAGAGTTCGCAGCTACTTTTGAGCGTGCCTACACTCCTGCCTGTTTGCAAATGGCAAAAATGTATCAATTCATGGAGCTGACTCAGGGCAGTATGACTGTGCTTCAGTATCGGAATAAGTTTATGGAATTGGGTCAGTATGCGCCCCATGTGCTGGCTAGTGAAGCTTTGAAGACACATCAATTTTTTGCGAGGTTTGAGGCCAGAATTGAAGATGCCCCTGATTGCAAGTCGTGTTGCAGACCTTGATAGTGCATGCCAGACAGCTGTGGCACTTGAGCTGGAGATGATGAGACCGGGTGGATATCCTCAGGCAGGGTCAGTTCAGCCCGCAGTACAGTCTCAGCAGGTGTACCGACCGCCAGCGCCAGGTGTTCCCTCAGTCCAGTCAGAGGTTAGCAGTGCTTCCTCTCTTTCCAAGACCAAGTTTAAGAGGTTCAAGAAGAAGAAGAAGTTTTTCCAGCAGCCGTCTGGTACAGATGTAGTTCAGCAGCCAACAACACCTTCTACTCAGACTCATCAGATTTCAGCTGTCAGTCAGCCATGGACGTGTCGGAGATGCAGCCGTGTTCTCTTCCCGTTGTTTGTTTTCGGTGTGACCAGCCGGGTCATGTGGTTCGGGATTGCCCGCTGAGGCCGAAGCAATTGCAAGCTCCTCAGTTTCCTCAACCTCAGCAGCCGCAATTCAGACCTCCTCCTGCACCGCAAGCTCAACAGCTCTTCTCTCAAGCGTCGGCGTCTTCTCAGCAATTCTCAGCCGGATCAAAGAAGCAGAAGGGCAAGGTTTCACATATGACTAGAGTTGATGCTGTTGCAGCCCATCTTGTGGAAGGTACGATTATGCTTTATGGTCATTCAGCTCGTGTCTTATTTGATTCTGGTGCTTCTCACTCTTTTATTTCTGAGGATTTCATGGCATGTATTGAGGAACCGACTTCAGAGATAGCTTGTGAGATGTATGTTGAGATGCCTTCGGGAGATTTCATGATTACACCTCTGTGCTTGGAAGAGTCTCCTGTTATGATCAATAATCACCAGTTGCCGTCGAGATTATATGCTTTGCAGTTGGCAGATTATGATGTTATTCTGGGAATGGATTGGTTGGAGCATTATGGAGCTGTGGTTGACTGCAGATCGAAAAAAGTCTATTTTCAGCCACAGGGGAAATCAGCTTTTTATTTCCAAGGTATTCGATCCCGTTCTTCTCGTATGATTATTTCTGCTATTCGAGCCTATAGGTTGCTTAGTGCAGGTTGCCAGGGGTTTCTTGCTTCTGTGGTTGCTGTTGAAAAACCACGACAGGAAGCCAATGATATTCCTATTGTTTGTGAGTTCCCTGATGTGTTTCCTGACGAGTTGCCAGGCTTGCCCCCAGAGCAAGAGATTGAGATGGTGATTGAACTGATTCCGGGTATAGCTCCCTTAGCAAAGGCACCGTACCGAATGGCTCCAGCTGAATTGAAAGTACTGCGAGCACAGCTACTTGAGTTATTGGAAAAGGGTTATATTCACCCCAGCTTTTCTCCGTGGAGTGCTCCAGTGTTGTTTGTGAAGAAGAAAGATGGAAGCCTGAGGCTTTGTATTGATTACAGGCAATTGAATCAGGTGACTATCAAGAATAAATATTCGCTCCCCAGGATTGATGATTTGTTTGACCAGTTACAGTCTGCTACTGTCTTTTCACGGATTGATCTCCGATCTGGCTATTTCCAATTGCGAATCCGGGAATCGGATGTGGAGAAGACGGCTTTCAACACTCGTTATGGTCACTTTGAATTTCTAGTCATGCCGTTTGGTTTGACTAATGCCCCAGCAGCTTTTATGGACCTGATGCAGCGTATCTTTCGTTCATTTCTTGATCAGTTTGTGGTGATCTTTGTTGATGATATTTTGATTTATTCTGCCTCTGATGAAGATCATGTGCAGCATTTGAGGATCGCTCTGCAGACTCTAAGGGATCACGAGCTTTATGCGAAGTTCAATAAATGTGAATTCTGGCTTCGGGAGATTCATTTTCTTGGTCACGTGATTTCTGGTGACGGAGTGGCAGTAGACCCTGCAAAGATTGATGCCGTGTTGAGCTGGCAGAGGCCTAGAACTGTGACAGAAATACGAAGCTTCCTCGGTTTGGCTGGGTACTACCGCAGATTCATCCAAGATTTTGTGAAGATTGCAGCCCCGATGACTAGACTGACTCGTAAAGATGTACCTTTTGTCTGGTCGGATCAGTGTGAGGCTAGCTTTGTTGAATTGAAAAGGCTATTGACTTCTTCTCCTGTGTTGACTTTGCCTTCCGACTCGGGTGGTTTCCTGGTTTGTACTGATGCTTCTCGAGTAGGTTTGGGTGCAGTGCTGATGCAACATGGTAAAGTTATCGCATATGCATCTCGGCAATTGAAACGACATGAAGAGAATTATCCCACTCATGATCTGGAGCTAGCTGTAGTTATTTTTGCCTTAAAGATTTGGAGACATTATCTGTATGGTGAGAAATTTCAGATTTTTACTGATCACCAGAGTTTACAGTATATATACTCCCAGAAAGATTTGAATCTCAGGCAGCGCCGATGGATGGAATTCATGAAAGATTTCGACTTTACACTCTCCTATCAGCCGGGTAAAATGAATGTTGTGGCTGATGCTCTGAGCAGGAAAGTGCAGGTCAGTCATTTGATGCTTCATGAATGGAAATTGTGGAAATGGCTTCCGAGCGAGGCATTCAGTGTAAAGTTTCCTTCTGATCCGAAGATGGTGGTTTGTGCTAGTTTGATTTTGGGTTCAGCTCTATATCAGCAGATTAAAGAAGCTCAGCAAGCAGATTCTGATTTAGCCCGTGTTATATCAAGATATGATGTGGAATTTGATGACGAGCTGGTTGTCAGTTTTCAGGGCAGATGGTATGTTCCCGCTGATGTTGATTTGAGGCATGAGATTCTGAGTGAGGCCCATGGTTCCCGTTTTGCTATTCATCCAGGTGTCACCAAGATGTATCAGAATTTGAAAAAGCAGTTCTGGTGGCCGGATTTGAAGAAAGACGTGGCTATATTTGTTTCTAAGTGCTTGACTTGTCAGCAGGTTAAAGCCAAACATCAAAAGCCATGTGGTTTGCTTCAGCCATTAGAGATTCCGATGTGGAAATGGGACCATGTTACTACAGATTTTGTGGTGGGTTTGCCTCGGACTTCTCAAGGTTTTGATGGTATCTGGTTACTTGTCGACAGATTGACTAAAACTGCCAGATTGTTGCCGATTAAGATTGCCTGGAATGTGCAAAGGTTGGCCGAGCTGTATGTGCAGAAGATCGTGCCACTGCATGGAGTTCCTGTTTCACTTGTGTCAGATCGTGACCCACGTTTTACCTCTGTCTTCTGGCGTAGTTTCCAGAAAGCTTTGGACACTGAGTTAGCTTTCAGTTCAGCGTATCACCCTCAGTCAGATGGACAGTTAGAGAGGACTATTCAGACTTTAGAGGACATGCTGAGATTGTGTTGCCTTGATTGGCAGGGTTCGTGGTGTCAGCATTTGCCACTTGTTGAATTTGCTTATAATAATAGTTTTCACTCCAGTATTAGAATGGCTCCTTATGAAGCACTGTATGGTCGTCCTTGTCGTACTCCTCTGAATTGGTTTGATGTTGGAGACAGATTGTTGACCGGACCTGATATGGTGCAGCAGTGTTCTGATGTGGTTCGTCTGATCAGGCAGAGATTGTTGACGGCTCAGAGTCGACAGAAAAGTTATGCAGATCAGCGCAGACGTCCACTACAATTTGAGCCAGGAGATATGGTGTTTGTTAAAATATCTCCGATGAAAGGTGTTTCCAGGTTTGGGAAGCGTGGAAAGCTTAGTCCGCGGTATGTTGGCCCTTTTCCGATCATCGAAGCTATTGGTCAGGTGGCTTATCGTCTACAACTACCTGCGGCCATGCAAGCTATTCATGATGTATTCCACGTATCTCAGTTGAGGAAATATGTGTCGGATGCTTCTCATGTTCTCGATGATTCAGTTTGGCCTGTGGTGACTGCTGATTTATCTGCGCCAGAGTTCCCTATTAGAATCAAAGACCGTCGTGAGCAGCGGTTGAGAAATAAGGTTATTCCTCTGGTAAAAGTTGCTTGGCAGCGTCACTCTGGTAATGAATCCACTTGGGAACGCGAAGATGAGATGCGTCAGCTTTTTCCTTTCTTATTCTAGTGAGGTATATGTCCTTTCTGAGTTTCCTCCTTTTTCTGTTGTTGTAAATTTCGAGGGCGAAATTTTTATTAGGAGGGAGGGACTGTAAGGCCCGTGCCTTAATGGATCCTTAATGGATTTCGTTCTAATATTTGTTCTGGAATTTCTGACTATTTTCCTGTATTTTTAGGAATTTTTCTGGTATTTTTTCGGATTTATTTGGAGCTTTGAGGGTTATTAGAGATTAATAAGATTTTAATATATATAATAATTATATTATATATATATTAATTTTATTTTTCTTCTCTTTTAATCCCTCACCCTCACTCTCTCTCTCTCCCTCGTCGATCTCACCTCACTCTCTCTCTCCTCTCGCCGATCGCCTCTCTCCCCTCCCCTTGGGAAGCAGGCTTTTTGGCGCCGGATTGAGGCGTGGGAGGTACCGGTGGATTCCTCGCGTCGCGTGGATCGCGTGGACGCCCACCTTGACGTGTTTCGTGGCTCGTGGGAGCGAGGTGGAGCGTGAAGGCCTCGTGGCTCTTCCTCCTTGCATGCGGCCTTTTCGACCGTTTCGGCTCGCAAAAGGTAGGGGGATGGAATCCTGATCTCGCTAGGATCATTTCCTATAGCTCGTTCGTTTGATTAGAACCTCGTAGCATGCTTAATGTTCATATTTCATAACTTTGGGGTTTTAGCTTAATTCTTGAATTTGATGCATTGTGGGCTTTGCATGTGTGGTATTTGGGTATTATGTTGTTGTTTGGGTTGTATGGTTTGACAGGTTATAGGTTTCTACGACGTTACCCGACGATTTTTATCGTCCGGGAGGGCTCCGGCTTTCAAACCGTACCCGCCCGTGTTCCAGGTGGTGTGACGGTCCTGCCAGGAACCGTCACACGCCTGACGGTCCTTAGAGGACGCGTTGCTTCCAAACGACGGCCCGATGGGGGTGCGTTATTTGGAGAGTAACGGTGGGGTTCCCATCCATTACTCGTCTTGCATTTTGCGTTGACCAGGTGAGGCGGTTAGCCCGACGGCCAGTCGGCCGGCCGTCGCTTCCGTCCGACGCGCCTGAGCGAGCGCGTCGCTTCGCCTGCGTCTGATTTCGAACGCTGTACGTTGGTTTTTGGCCTCAGGTGGATGTAACGGCGGTGACCCAACGCGTTGCATCGATGTAACGCACAGGGCCCCTACCGTCACATTCCCTTTTGGGCCTTTTGAGCTGGAACTCAGGCAGGAGTGACGGACGGAGACAGACGCGTCGTTCTTGGTGTAACGCGCCAGCCACCGACTGTTACTTCCATGTAGCGCGTGGGCATCCGACCGCCGCTTGCCTGTTGGGTTTAATAGGTTGCCAGCCATTTGTTATGCGTTCCTTTACGTAATTGTGCCATGTTTATGTTGTTTCATTGTTCGAGGGCATGTTTCTTATACCAATAGAGTAGCTTTTCTTTCCATGCAATGGAGCCACTGTTGTTGCCCTAGGTCTGTTGAGTACCGACCCACTTGAGGATAGCGGAGGGGTGTTTCCCATACACGGTTTGTAAGCTAGTCCCGTGGGCTCCTAGCCAATGGTAGCGTCCTACCAAGGGAGAAAACTAGCTAGAGGGCCTGGCTCAGGCTAGAGTCAATGTGTGCACACGTGGTCGGAGACTGTGGACTGACACCGACGGGTGCCACTCCGACTGGTCACTTGGTTTGGTACTGGTTACGCGCTCAGCTTGTCGCTTTGTCGACTGCGAGTGCTTGAGACGCAGTGTAAGTCATTAGTGGACGCTTCTGGTTTCTGCTCCAGTGGTTGTCCTTCCTTATTGTTTGGATCAGATAAGGCTTATTCTATTTTGGTAGATTTAGTTTTAGTCGCTTGCATTTATTTAGCTGTGGCATGTGTTAGCTGTTCTACTTGCTTAGTTAGAGTTTACAGCTTTACTTGAGTAGTTTATTCATGCCATTGCATGTTATTCCAATTAAATGCATGCTCTAATTACTTTTATTTATGCATGAATGCTTGTTTAGTGCGAGGTAGGGATCCGCGTGACCCCTACTGAGTCTGGCTGTGACTCACCCTTCTCCTTTCAGGTGAGCCGCGCCTGTCGTCTCCCGGTGCTTCGTGAGCTGTTTCGGAGACCGCGTCTAGCTGCCAGCTCTAGTCGAGCAGCCTTTTTGAGGCTTTTGTTGTACTTTTGCCGGGGTATGCCCCGTGTAGTTGTACCCTTGTGGACTAGTACTCTTGTTTATCTGGACTAGTATTTATATATATCACTCTGGTTATTTTGAATTGCTTCCGCACTTGTGTTAATTTTATTACGTAATTGTAACCTACATGTTCCAAATTCCAGTTTGTTATACATTCCCTCGACAAAACCCTTCTAACCCTTCAGGGGCCTCATCAGCCTCTTGGGTGGCTTCCCCAGTTCTTGGTATTGGTGTATCGATGTTATCGGTATATCGGTATCCTGAACTCTGGGTCGTTACAACGGCGAAGGTGGAGAGGGACGCGGGACCCCTCGCCTGAGGAGGGAAGCGCCAGAGCACGGAACGGCGTCCATGGAGGAGGAAGGGCCGCTTCGGGCCCCCGAGGGACCCGAGGGGCCCAATGGCATGGAAGGAAGTGAACACGGCTCGGTGAGTGCTTCGGTTTCCCCTTCTTTGATCTATTTTGAGTTTTGAAGCGAGGCGTGTGAAGGGGGAAAGGGTTCGGCGAGTGTTGCACTCAAATGATGGACGCGTCCTAGACAGGGGACGCGTTCTTTGTTATGATGCGAGGCCCTTCTTTCTTGGTGCAGGACATGGCGCGGACCCTGGGCCTGGCCGATGAGTGGGCGAGTGCAGACGAGCCGAGCCGCGTCAGGAAGGAGAGTCGCGGCAAGGCGAAGCTTGAGGATTGGCGCATACGTCTCCCTGGACAGCAAGGGAGCGTATTGGTGCAGGACAGTGCCGACTTCCTGCGGCAGTAGAGAGAGAGTTATGCGGGACTTCCCCAAGCCGGGGATACGCGCGACGTCGACGGGTCTCGTGCCCAATTACCCGAGGTCAGGCGGCAGCTGGCCGCCACTCAACAGGAACTGTCGCTCCTGGCAAGCTGAGTGCTGCATTTTTTGTTTTTAAATGTGGAGCTTAGCTGACTGTTGTTGTTTGTTCGTTCCAGCGTGCCCAGCAGACAACGATGGTGGGAGTGGCTGGCGGCGCATCTTCCAGTTCCTCGGCCCCTTTTCTTGAGATTGCCTCCCTCCGGGAGCAACTTACCGGTGCGGTGGCTCGGGCTGCCTGGGCGGAAGAGGAGCGTGATGCCTGGGTGGCGACTGTAGTAGAGCTGCGACATCACGGTGAGGAGAGACCTTCTCCAGACATCCTGGAGTTAAGGGTTCTTCTGCAGATGATGAGGAGAGAGGCAAAGAGAGAGAAAGCCGAGAGAAGGGTCGAGCGACAGCGGGATCAGACCGAGAGGAGGGCTCTAGAGGCCCAAGTGAGGGAGCTCCAGCTGGGCCTTCAGGCCATCGTGCAGAGGCTAGGAGGGATGGAGACGTGCTACGAGAGAGCGCGAGAGTTCGGGGAGCGACTGCGCCAGTCTGGTTGCTTTACCGCTAGTGGCTTCTTCGCCACGCCAGGGGAGGAGCAGCGAGTCATTACTGTGGAGCCGGCGCCACGAGGCGAGGCGGGTGCTACTGCACGGGGATCCAGGAGGCTTCTGAGGGACCCTCACCTCAGGGGAGAGGAGAGGGACGCCTAGAGGGACGAGCATGAAGATAATGGCAAGAGTTGGCGAGCTAGTGGACCCGCCTCCTTTCTATGATTGTAGTGTTTATGACGGCTTATGTAGAATTATGAATGGAGTGATTTGATTTTCTGCTGCTTGTTTGTTCTCTTGTGTGTTCCTTCTTCCCTATACTTCTTCTCCTTTGCACTGTTCCCATGTGATGGGTCTGCGGAGACTCCACCCCAAGCGGAGAATCGCGTCTTGTTGTGACCATTTTCCACGGGAATCTGCCGTCGAAGTCAATAATGACGACCCTAGTTCCTTCTCCTGGATGTTGTGGACGTCCTCCAAAACATGATAAGGTATCCCTAGACAACATAGGGGGCTAGTCGTCATATTCTTCGTCCAATCAATCATCCTGTGCGAGCGGTGAAGTGACATACGGGACCACATGGTAGGTGCCTCATCGCGAGGGCTATCATAAAAGGTGATGGAGGCAATCTTGGCCTGCACTCCTTCTATTTCTATAAATTCTTGTCCCTTTTATCCTCCCAGGTATATCGAGAGCTAACTCGAGGAGCACAAGTTCTCACGGGAGAGGAGGAATTCAAAATTCTGAGAGTTGGATGGAGGGCGAATCTTCCCATTCCTCGAAGAGAAGCAGGTCCAGTGGTAGTAGTTCCAGGAGGCTTTCGGACCTCGAAGGGCACTTCAGCGAAAGGCCCAATCACAACTCGTAAGCTGAGCTTTCCTGCCCTTTTCTCATTCTTTCTTCCTTCCTCTTGACAACACCCTTCTCCATTTCTTATGCACGCACAGAGTGTGATGAAATCACACATTTCATGGGAGTTAGCAGTGGCCGCATACAGGGGTCTCCCGGATTTTCAGAAGGCTAGGCTTGACGTGATGGGATTTGGCACCTTTCTTCGGATCGAGCCGCTCGAGCTCGACCTGGTTCTGATCCAAGCCTTATGTGAGAGATGGGACCCAGTGAGTCGGGCATTCCTAATGCCCTGGGGGCACATGGTGCCCAGCTTGGAGGATGTGGTCCGGATCACAAGCCTGAAGGTGGAGGGCGAGGCAGTGACCGGGGTCACTTATGCGGATTACCGAGAAGGTGCTTGGAAGCTACTAGGTTTGGACCTAGATGGTCAGAAAAATAGGTCGGTAGCTAGGGTGTCCCTCATGGATGCATTAGGGCTCACTGACACTCGTCGGTGGGACGACGAATCCTCAGAAGAGTTCATGAAAAGGATGGAAATAGGATGCCGTGCCGTGTACTGCACAGATTTCGGCAACTGGGAAAGATGCAACATAGATTTGAGGAGATTTCTCCTCTTCCTTTTGGGGAGATTGGTACTGAGCTCGAAAGGGGACGGTATCTAATGTCGCTTCTTGGAGCTGCTATCAGACCTTGAAAGAGTAGGATACTATGCCTGGGGAGCTGCCATGCTGGCACACTTGTTTGCAGGCCTGTTCCAAGAAGCGGATCGTGAGATGGCTGTGAGTGGTTTCACACCATTCATCCAGGTATTTTTGGTTTTGCTTGTTTTGTATATATTTTGGTGTGTTTTTGCAAGGTACTGATGACCTGCGCCGAGCAGCTGTGGAGCTATTATTACCTCCCCATGGGGAGAGCTCGACATTGGCGACCCGCGATGGTGCCGCTAGCCAGGCGGTGGGAACCCATCATGAGTGCGGCACCCCTAACCTACCAACTGATGGTGCTAAGGCGGGAGCTACAGGAGTTCCCTGCAGCGATGGTAAACTGGAGACCCTACTCAGACATGGTCGATGCCGACCAGCCGTGGGTTCTAGCAAGTCGTGCCCGGTTTGGACGGGAACTGTGGATGCACTGCCTGAATGAAATCAAGCCGCTTCGGCTACGATTGGTTATGAGGACTTTAGGACTGGCTCAGGAATGGGCGGATACGGCTGCGCCACCTCGTGTCGGGAGAAAGACGAGAGGACCGGCGACCTGCATTGACTGGCGCGTACGCTTCCCTGAACAGTATGAAGACTGGCAACGGGGTGGCACGATTGTAGAATCACATGCACGGGATAGCGAGGACTACTTGCGTCTATATAGGACAAAGTACGCAGAGCGGCTCCAACCCCGGGGACTTGTGGAGGTAGGTTTCCCCTTTTTCTCTTTTCTTCTTTCTCCCTTTTTGGTTTTCTGGTGAAAATGCTGACTCGTATGGCTGCAGGATATCCGTGATACCATGATAGCGAATTTACGAACTCGCTTGGCAGAGATGGAGCAACGGTTGGGCGATGCCCGCGGAGCTACGAGCGCCTTGGTAGGTGTACAGTGCGTTCCTAATTAAAACCGCAGATTCCAGATGTTGGCTGCTAATTCACGAGGTCGTAGCATGCCCAGATTGGCGCGGCTTCCCCAGCGATGGGAGTAGGTGGTGCCTCTTCCAGCTTGTGGATTCCCACCTCAGAACTTGACTTGCTTCATGAGCAACTTGCTCACGCCACGCAGCGTGCTGCGGAGGCAGAAGGGATGCTCTGTATACAGGTAAAAGTTTCAGTGTTGAGTTCTCTTTGTTTACGCCTTATCGCGTATCTGAGATGGTACACTCGGCAGGAAAAGGAGACGGAAGAAGCGCTTGCCCAAGCTGCGCAGAAGGAGGCTAGGATAGCAGAACTGGAGAGGAACTGCGGCGTCATCCTGATGACGACTCCTCTAGGGATGCCGTGGAACTGAGGATCACTCTCCAGTTGGAGAGGGAAGACCGCGAGAGAGAACGTGCAGAGAAAGAAAGAGATGCAGAGAGAGAAAGAGCCAACAGATTGACTGAAAGGGAGGAACGAAGGGCCATGGAGGCCCAACTATTCGAACTCCGAATCAGCCTTGGTCTTGCTGAACAGTGACTGAGAGATGGTGAGGAGCGCTACCGAAGAGCACGAGAGCATGGCTTTCGTGTTGGTAGCTTCTCTGCTGCTTCCGTGGATCAATGCCGGGGTGTGGGAATAGGAAGGGGAGTACAGAGCGGTAGGAGTACCGCTTTTCGTAGTTGGGTAGCACTTTTGAGAGCGTTTTGCCTGGAGAGTAGTGGGACGAGTAATGCAGAGAGAGAGGGTGGAACTTGATGTAATTTTTTTAGTTTTTTTTTTGGAATAAAATATAAGGTTCGGTTTGTTTGGTTTTCATCTTTACTTCTGTTACCTGAATCCCTGCACACATCACTGAAACAAACAAATCAGAATTTCTGTTCTGACTTGGCCCCTTGCTCAATAAGCAAATGGTCACTGTGACTGTCCTTGATAACTGGTCAAGGGGCCAAGCCTTTATTTAGCGAAGGCAAGGGAAAGATGCAGTGATGATAAATGCGACAGGCAAGCACACGAATGCAAGCGGTATTAAAAGTCAGATGCTGCACGCAAATGTAATTATGCAAAATTGATTTGTTTTCTTTTTATATTTGGCATTTTTTTGTTTTATCATAAAAAAGATTTTTTTTGTTTGCAAATATGTACATTTTCTCTTTTCCATTTTTTTGTTGTTTTCATCATTTCAATTTTTTTGTTGCTAACGCCTGGCAAGCACCCAAATGGCACCTAACCTACGTGAGAATAAGGGTTTCTTACTAACCTCCCAGGTATCCTAAGTGCACATCTAGGTTGATTTGGACCTCTAGACCCCTCGAATGATGATCCCGCCGGCTAAGACTTACCCTGATGACAATACCGTCATGCCATGCTTAGGCTCCCAGTCGCTTCCGACCACAGGGATTCACCCAAAAGGTGTTTGAGGTAAGAGATTTGCCCGACCCGGAACTCTAGATGGTATATGATGGAACACACTGGAACCCTAACGACCAACCGCGCGACGCTGACCCGGAATCAGACGCCGTCGCACCCATAGGTGACGCGCTTGCATTGGCCTAAGCCCGAGGTTAAACAAGAAGACATCAAGGTGATAAACAGGGGCCTTGACCAACCAGAAACACAGAGACTCCTTCGCAGCGATAGCTTTTGCTTTTCAAAGTAGGCAACCAAATGTGTATATTAAAATAAGGTCGCAGACCCTGGGCAGTTTTCACCCTTCAGAAACTCCATCGAACCTTCATCTTTAGAGGGAGAAGGAAGAGTGTAAGGGATAAACCTCCTGAGAGGACCGGCAAAGTCGTTAACCTGGCGAGCGAATAAGGGCCCATTAACTCTTTCCTTTCGGACAACTTCGGACCAAATCTCGAGCATTTACATTCCATAGCCCCCCCCTTTTGTGGATTCGAACTTTTGCTTTAAGGGGTTCCATTTATCGCATCAGGCACGGTCACGACCAGGCTCTTGATTTTGATTTTGTATTTCTTTTGTGAGGGAGATATAGTCGTTTGACGTTTGTGGGCTCCCTTTCGTATGCCTGCGGGGACACTGCCCTCTTCTCGTGCTCTGATCGATGCTCGAGGAAATGGATCATACTCTTGCCCTTGGGGTTTGAGTTTCGGTTTCTCATGCTCAGCGTTTTAAGGGCGCCGACTGTCTCATTTGGTCGAAGAGAAAAGAATAAAGATTACAGCTTCCGGAGATCTTCTGGGTGGGGCCCCACCGTAGGTGATGCTACCGACTTTTTTGAATAAAATACATAAGTGAGCACATGTTAGCTTCCTTCGAGCGAGCATAGGCCGACGTGGCCGGACAGGGATCTCCACGGTTCTGGCAAACCAAGACCCGGTGCCTACCAAGCCTTAATGGGCCCTATCCTAACATGAAGGTTAGATGCAGTGACTTGACTACATGGTGACCACCAGGCATTGGCATTTTGAATTTTCCATATTTTTAGTGGTTTTCAATATTTCTTATTTTTGATGTTTTCTATCTTTTCATCTTTTTTTGTGTTTTGACATTAAGCTAAGGGTAGTATTTCTTAAGATAAAGCCCATTCCAAGGGTGGGATAACTCGGTCCCTTCGGCGTTGATTAGCTTGTAGGCGTTGCCAGGGTACACGGCTTGAATTACAAATGGTCCTTCCCAATTGGGTTGGAGCTTAGAACGCGGCCCTCCAGGTTTGACAAAAATTCTTTTTACGACCATCTCACCGACTTTGAATTTTCTCTCAACGACTTTCTTTTGGTAAAAGCGAGCGAGTCTATTTTGATACACACGCGCGTGTTCGGCAGCGGCCAGCCGCTTCTCATCCAAGAGTTCCAACTGGGCGAGGAGTGAATTACGACGATCATCGAGGGAAAATTCCTCGTCCAATTGTACCCTGAGAGAAGGGATCAGAGTCTTGTACGGGACTACCGCTTCCATACCATAAGTAAGGGCAAACGGAGTCTGCCCGGTGGGGGTACGGATTGAAGTGCGATAGGCCCATAGGGCTTCGATAAGTTTTTCTGGCCAGTCTGAAAACTTACTAGACTCGCAGGTTTTTTTGATGATTTTGAGCAATATTTTATTGGTGGCCTCCGCTTGGCCGTTACCTTGTGGGTAATAAGGCGATGAATGATGCAATGCAATTGCGTACCTTTTGCAGAGGTCGTATAGGTCCTGAGAAATGAACTGTGGCCCATTGTCGGTGACGATTGTGCTTGGGACACCGAATCTGGCGAGGATGTTCTTCATGATGAACTTGCAGACTGTTGACGCCTTGATTTCCGCGTAAGCTTCGGCTTCGGCCCATTTGGTGAAGTATTCCGTCGCAGTAAGGATGAAAGATTTCTGCTTGGTGAGGGAATTGGGATCACCAAGGGGACCAATGATGTCGAATGCCCACATGGAGAAAGGCCACGGGGAGGATATTGGATGAAGTGAGGAAGATGGTGAATGAATTTTATCGGCGTGAAGTTGACACTTGACACACCTACGGACATAGACAGCACAATCCTCTTCCATAGTGGGCCAGTAAAAGCCTTGCCGAATGATCTTCTTGGCGAGCATCTGACTATTCACGTGGCCACCGCACACACCCGAGTGCGTCTCCTATACACATTTCCAAACCTCATCGTCACCAAGACATCTTAATAGAATACCAGTAAGACTCCTCCTATAGAGTAGACCTCCAACCAATGTATATTTCTGAGCCACCCTTCTTATGGCTTTCTTGTCCTCTGTGGTGGCCCCTTCAGGATAAGACTGATCTTGGCAGTATTTGACGATTTCATAGAACCATGGTTTCTCTTCATCAGCCAGTTCTTCTTCGGCCTCTGCCAACATGATTTCCCTCTTCTCAAGGATATCTTCCTGCAGGATCTTCCTTGCTATCCTGTCTTTGATATTTACGTAGGAAGCATCATCGATTGCAGGGGCGTGAAGTTTGTAGATGGAAATGGACTCAAACCATCTTCCTAGAGGGAACCTTATGGATGATGCCAACGAGGCGAGGGCATCGGCGAGAATATTCTGATGACGAGGGACATGAACAAAGATCAGTTTTGTGAACAGTTTGGCAAAGGCAGCAGTGAGTTCTTGGTATGGCTTGAGTTTGGGATCGCGAGTGCGATATTTAGTGAGCACCTGGCGAAGGATGAGTTGACTATCACCTACGACTCGCAACTCAGTGATACGAAAAGAATGGGCGAGTTCTAGGCCAGCTAGAAGAGCTTCATATTCGGCTATATTGTTGGTAACTGGAAATTTGAGCTGGTATGCCAATGGGAATGTGAGGCCTTCAGGCGACAGGAGGGCGACGCCGATTCCTCTCCCTTGAGAATTCAGAGCTCCATCAAAATATAGCGTCCACATTGGCTCATCTGATTGGTTGACGGACATTAGTTCCTCATCTGGAAACTCTGATTGGACGGGATCGAACTTGGGAAGAGGATGGTGAGCGAGATGCTCGGCTATGGCATAGCCTTTAATCGCCTTTTGCTGGATGTAGGTGATGTCGAACTGAGAGAGAAAACTTTGCCAGCGTGCTAGCCTATCCGTAAGGACGGATTTCTCCAGAAGGAATTTGATAGGATTCATTCGAGCAATCAAGTGGACCTCATGAGCCAAGAAGTAGTGCTTCAATTTCTGCACTACCCAAACGAGGGCAGCACAGGTTTTCTCCATGACGGTGTACTTCTGCTCACAGGGATTGAGAAGTTTGGACAAGTAATAGGTTGCCCGTTCCTTGCCTTCTTCATCAGCTTGTGCGAGGACGGCTCCCACGGAGTCATCCAAGACTGAGACGTAAAGGATCAGAGGTTTTTCTGGTTTGGGTGGAATGAGAACGGGTGGACTAGCCAGATATTCCTTCAACCCTTCAAAAGCTTTCTGACATTTAGAATTCCAGTGGAATTCTACTCCTGGCTTGGTCAACTCGTAGAGAGGTCTACACCTTTGTGAATGTTGGGACACAAACCGACGAATAAACTGCAACCTCCCGATTAAACCTCGGACTTCCCTCAAATTCTTGGGAGGCGGCATATCCCTGATAGCCTTAGCTTTGTCGGGATCTATCTCGATCCCTCTTTTACTCACAATGAACCCCAGCAATTTACCCGACGACACATCAAACACACACTTCTTCGGGTTCATTTTCAATTGGAACTCCCTTGACCTCTGCAAGACCTTAGCCAAAACTTCTGGATGTTCCATCCTGGTCCTTGATTTCACCAACAAGTCATCCACATACACTTCCAGATATATGTGCATCATGTCATGAAATATGGCCATCATCGCTCTTTGGTAAGTAGCTCCAGCATTCTTTAATCCGAACGGCATGACCACGTAACAATATGTTCCCCAAGGGGTAGTGAATGACGTCTTTTCCTGATCCTCTTCTGCCAAACGAATTTGATTGTATCCTGAAAATCCATCTATGAATGAGAGGGTTTCGTAGCCTGCCGTGTTATCAATCAACACATCAATTTGAGGTAAGGGAAAATCGTCTTTTGGACATGCGCGGTTAAGGTCCCGGAAGTCGATGCAAATCCTGACTTTCCCATCTTTCTTCATGACCGGAACAATGTTCGCCACCCATTGAGGATAAAGAACGACTCTAATGAACCTGGCTTTATGGAGCTTATCGACCTCTTCTTTCATTTTCAAAGCCATCTGAGGGTGGAAACGCCTTAACCTTTGTTTTACCGAGACGGACCCTGGTTTTAGGGTTAAACGGTGTTCGACCAAGGTTGAATCTAGACCCGGCATATCCTCGTAGCTCCATGCAAACGTGTCCTTATATTCCTTGAGAACTTCAATTAATGCCTTTTCTTCAGAGGGTGGTAGATTGTCACTTATGAGGATGATCCTAGGGTCTTCCTCAGTTCCCAAGTTGACTTCTTTGGTGGATTCTTCTACGGCGGTTGACGGCTCGTCGAATCTCCTCATTCCACTAGCATATGCGCTAGCCGCGTCCTCATATTCTCACCCTCATCTTCGTAGGGTATTCTTCATCCGTGATCTCGTAGACTCCATACCCTTCATCAAATGCACAGTCGCCCTCACATTCTATTTCCGGTAGCCGGATGGGATTTTCTAACAACTGGGGGATGGCAAGGAGGGCTTGACACCTGGCGGCTAAATCTAGAAGGAATCGACGAGGGATCTGCCTACCCTTGGATTTCTTCCTAGGTACTACCCTTGACCTATCATTCCTAGATTGACTGACAATATTTACAGAAGAAGAGGAAGACGAAGAGGATGGTGTAGAATGTACAGGAGAAGACCCCTCAGAGGAGGGGTAGAAAAGGTCGCTCATCGGACCTTGGACGGGTGGTCCGCAGGGCGGGACGCACCCGTGGGAGATGTAAGAGGTTTCCTCAACGAAGATGTGTTGTTGAGGAGTTTGAAAATTGACGTTTTTTTTTCGTTTTCAGTTTTAATGACAAAGCAGTGAAAAGAGATTGGAGGAGAGAGAAAAGTGGTTATGGCTAGAGGATTGTGAGGCTCATAGAGCAGATCATGGTTGAAGACCTGGCGCGGGTTGAGAAGCCCGCGTAGGTATGTAAGCAGAGAAGGGGATCTGGGAAGATCATCAGACAATTGTCTGGCCCAGGAAGAAGATATCAGCAAAGGCTGAGACGAGTGGATGGAGAAGATGGCGGCTAATGAGCCGTCGACGGCAATGTTGAGGACGGATGAAGATCCGTCGATGACAGGGTCCTTCTGGCGAGGACGAGGATAGTTTGGAACCTTGGCAAGAGTGGTAATATTCTCTGGTATTCCGGAGATCAATGGTGGTCCTTCAAGCTGCGGAGACGAGAACATCCTTTCCAGTGCAACGGAAATGTCCCGTATGTCGAACCATTTGTTCCACTCGCATTCCGGATCTTTGATCTTGCCTCTTTTGGTGATCCTCGGACATTTTTCAGCCAAATATACAGCATGTGATCCCCCATATGCTTCTCGTGGGTAATCTCCCATCTGAACAACGGGCCCTCTGTTGAAGTGGTTCGATAGAGTCCATGTGAGGGGCTTCCAATCCGCCTTGAACGGTCCTTTGAAGCCTAGGCCAAACCTGCGGTTCGGCCTAATTTCCTTTGGCGGTTTGAGTCTACCCTGTAACTGTGCGCCCAGACCTTTACCCTGTTGATAGCCGATGTTCCTCATAATCTCCCACCCTTTGGAGTGAAAAGGGAGATATGATGTTGTGGTTGCCCTGACCGGCTCCTTTGGTGCTAGTGGAACGTGAGATAGATCACGCACGTCCAGCAATGACAATATGGGCCGATGAGATGGCCACACAGAGGGCAGAGAGGTGTTGATAGCATCCACTGTGTGAAGGACAGGTGTACTGACCACTTTAATAATCCTCCCATTGTAAGGAAACTTCAGGCACTGATGGTTGGTGGAAGGCACAGCGTCCATGGCTTCGATGTAAGGGCGACCCAGTATAGCCTTGAATGTGGGGTCCATGTCGAGGACATGGAATTCCGTGGGAATTGACATGGGGCCTAGTTCTGCCTTCAGAATAATCATCCCCTGCGGCGGCCTTTTGCTATTGTCATAAGCCGTGACCGTGATCGAGGAAGGTCTTATTTGTTCCTCGTTGACCCCACACAACTGAAGGGTGTCCATGGAGATCACATTTATGGACGCACCCGTGTCCACAAGACACGGGTTTATGGATACCCCATTAATTTTTATTGAAATGCACAATGCATATTTCCGAGCTTCCTTGGGAGCGAGCTCGTAGTTGTGGAACATGATGGCCGGTTGTGTGTCTGTTGGGGTCAGGACGGTCGAAATCTTCTCCACGGGGAGGTCCTCATTAACCATGACTTTTTGAAGATATTCCATCAAGGCCGCCTGGTGGGATGTGGATCTTTGAAGTAGCTCCAGGATGGAGATCCGAGCAGGCGTCTTGTCCAAGTGTTTCAATAGATCATACTGTGTTCCAGGGATAGCCCTTTCTGGTTGTTCTCCATCATCCTTCTCTGGCTGAGATTGCTCAGGATTCTGACTGTTGTGGGGGAAAACCCTGTGGAAAATCCTTCCACTCCGGAGCACCATCGCCTGCGGCTTTTGTACCTCTGTAGGGGTAGCAGTGGGTTTTAACAAGGATTTGAGGGGGAGTGGTGGAGGAATGGTTGATGAAGCAGGGGTGATGACGGGAGCAGGGATTCTGATGAGGGGTTTGTTAGGTGGAGGCATGGTGGAGGTAGAGGGGATATCACACGGATTATGAGGATAAGGGGTCTGGAAGGTGGAGGTGGAGACGAAGTAGAAGTGGGTAGGGCTTGAAGCGGGCAATGATTTTGAGGTGGGTGATGGGTAATGAGTGGTTTTGAAGGCATTAGTGGTGATATGGTGGAGAAAGACGGGGTTATGTATGGTTGACGGATGATAAGGGGTTTAGAAGGCGTAGGGGTAAATGTGGTAGAGGTGGATGGTAAAGTGGGGGAGTGAGAGAAGATGAGAGGGTGTGAAGGCGTAGTGGAGAGTGTCGGTTGATAGGAGATCGGGGTGCGGATGAGAGGGCGTAATGGTAGTGGAAATGGTGAAGGCGATACTGACGCGGGTTGATGAGAGAGAGGTGCTACCCGAGCAAGGCAAGGGTGTTGCGTGATGATAGGATTGGCGGTAGAAAGAATGGAGGTACTTTCCGGGTGCCACACCTGCTCTCTCCCGACTTCCGGGAAGGAGGAGATGGGGTTAACCTGATGATTGGGCTGTTGGTGCTCCGGTAATGGATTCTGGATTATGCCCATGTTGGGCTGTTGTTGTGGGGCCTGCTGAGGCTATTGTTGTTGTTGTGGTTGCTGCTGCTGCTGCTGTTGTAACTGCTGCTGTGGCCTATGAGGAGGTCTCCTAGCCTTGAGAGCGGCGACGTATCGTCTCATTTCATCCCAATCTATTTGATGTTCATCATTCATATCGTGGATGTAATCTTTGAAATGGAAGCAGTAATCTACTGTGTGTCCTGGCTGCCTGTGGTAGACGCAGTATTTGGAGGTATCAACATTCGGGGGCCACACGGGCCTTTCTCTGGGTAGGGCGAGTTGGTTTGATGCCATGAGGGCATTAAAAATGTCTGCTAAGGTTTCTGGCAATGGTGGATAGTAGGCTCTCTTGGGACCGACCGGCCTCCTTTGTTGCTGTTGGGGACCATAGTTCCCCGGGGGTGGAACTTGGTTGTACTGAAGCGGTGGTTGTTGTTGCTGAGGTTGTGGTTGTTGTTGCTGGGGTTGACGTAATGGAGGCATATTATCCTGGGGTGGATTATTTTGGGGTGGAGGACGAAGAGGGAAAGGACCTGGTTGGAGGGGAAGTCGGGGCATTTGTGGAGGCCTTGGGTTGACTGCATAGTTGGCATTGTTGACCGCACCCACTTGCTCATTTGTCACGACCCCTTCTGTGGCTCCGCCCGGGACACCAGCGCCTGTCTTTCTGACCACTTTGGGCTTCGGCGACTCAAACATGTTCATAATGGGGGAGTCTTTTAACTGGGTTTGGATGTACCGGGCCCTTTCATAGAGTTCCTCCATTGTAGTAAGTTTATTCATGGCCAGGACGTGTCTGAACTGTGGGGTTGCATTAGACACAATCATCTTCACTTGTTCGGGCTCGGAGAGGGTATCCCTTATTCTTTCCGCCAGAGACCTCCATCTATCAGCATAGCGGACAAAATCTTCGTCGGGCTTCATCTTTTCGGCCACTAGGTCGGTAATGGAGAGTGAGGGACCGACCCTATCCCTATATTTCTGCAAGAACCTTCTCTGGACTATTTCAAAATTCTCGGCCTCGCGGGGCTCCAAGGAATAGAACCACTCAAGCGCGGGACCATCTAATGATCTCCGAAAGAGGTATGCCAGGGACCTCTGATCGTTTTGCCAATAGGAGGACTCATACATGAAATCCTTGAGGTGAATGAAGGGGTTGCCGGTACCATTGTATCTGCGGTACGTGGGCATTTCGGAGGGAGGAAGATGAATGACGGGAAGGATTGGAAAAGCAACCTCCGTGGTGGCTTTCACGTCCACCATTCTTCTCAGATTTTGAAACTGCTCGTCTATGCGATTGAACGTATTGAGGAGCGATTGGGCGAGCTCCTCTGGAGGTGAAGGTGGTACTTGCCACTGGGGGAGAAACTGTCTCCCGGAGACTTGAGGGGGGAACCCCGAATGAGAGGGAGCTGCCGGACCGCCGACAGTCGGGCCCGACTGAAGCGGTATGTGGGGAACAACGGGAGTTTGAGATTGTGACGAGAACTAGAATGAGGGTGGTTGTTGGCTCGCTTGTCCTTGAAGCGAGGGAGACTGGATGGCTTGCGCCAATGAAGGAGGTGGAATGGCCTGCACGGACTCTTGGAGAGGTGCGATGGCCGGAGTTGATTCCTGGGGTGTGGGGGAAATAGATTTCCCCTTCAGAATGGCCTGGAAGGCCCGGAGCTGTTCAGAGGTAAGCTCCGTGTTGGCGAGGACGCCCAGTAAGGAAGAGATATCCTGTGGTGGGGACGTGTCCCCGGCAATAACCTGCACCTCATGCGAGGGCTCATGAGAAGGACCCGAGTCCATAGCATAGACTCGCGGGTCGGCTGACAAACCACGACTAGGGTGGTTCTCCTCAAAAGACTCGTGAGCCATGCTCACAGTTTTCCCAGAACGCAAAAACATACACTAGCAAGCAGGTAGCAGAGATTATCAAACAAGTGGATGCCTTTACGCCTTTTTTTGTGTTTTGATTTTGATGATTTTTTTATGTTTTTAGCGAGATCCGAAGTTCACACAAAATAGGGACCCTATTTTATTTTTGTTTCACCGCCGTGTCAGCTAGGGTCTCTCGTCTCACCACGAATGGAATGACTAACTCCGGGGAACTTCAATAGAACAACCAGCCCAGTGAACGAAGAGGAGATTCTTCGATGTCGGGGACTTACGGAGGTCCCAGTGGAGGAGATTCTAGTCCGTTGAGAGGAATTCTCAAACGGAGAGTCCTTCCTTCACCGGGAAAGGGTGATCCTTAGAAAAAATGAAAAAGGATATAAAAGAGGGATGTATGTATGCAATGGAATGCTGACAGAGATATAGAGTAAGAAAATAATAGAAATAACAAACATATGATAAATACCCAACCAATCACAACTGACAGTGCTGCCGTGAGCACAACGGGGGCGCGCGAGGGCGCCAAGGTGGAGAGGCACGGACGGTGCCGAACTTGCAAGGGTAGCCAAAAGGAAGCAGTAGAAGTCCCACCATGATCGCCAATCTGTGAGCGACGTCACGCGGTTCGGGGAGCGAAGAAGACGCGGAGCGCGCGGGCTCCTCTTTGTTTGCTGCAACACAGAAATAAGAGAAAAGAGAAGGGGCCACCACGGAAGATTGCTCCGGCGGGGCGAGCGGGACAAATGCAATATAGCAAGATATGGGGGTTAAACGGCCATAGCGGGAAGTGACTCGCCACGGCCTCGGGGGGACGGGAATGGTGCAGAAATCAAATAGCAAGAATTGAAACGGCCATTGGGGAAGTGACTCGCCGCGGCCTCGAGAATATGAGCAGATAAGAATATAACAGAATATAAGGAGAATATAAAGAATGGAAATTTAAACGGCCATTGGGGAAGTGACTCGCCGCGGCCTCGAGAATATGAATAGATAAGAATATAACAAAATATAAAGAGAATATAAGAACGGGAATTTAAACGGCCATTGGGGAAGTGGCTCGCCGCGGCCTCGAGAACATGATGTGATCGCCAGGGGCCAAAAGACCCAAAATAAAGAAAGTGATCGCGCCTACCTCAAGAGCGGGAGATGGCGGGTTGCTTCTTCCTCCCCCTTCGGCCGGCCGACGGAGAGGGCTTTCTTTAGGTACCCTTGCAAAACAACGACAAACAGTAACGAGTGGATTAAAAGATGAAGGTGTAGTATTCAAATCCTTGCGATAAAAATAACGAAATGATGGCAAGACACACATCTGGTTGGTGTTATCTTTTAAAACCCCTCTCAGACTCGAGTAGGAGGAAAATGA
>JAHNEJ010001998.1:0-141776 GCA_022559845.1 Amorphophallus konjac | reverse complement strand
TGCATATGTGTTGTTCTGTTGTTGACTCTTCTGTGTGAGAGTAGTGCGTCGTCCCCCATGTTCCTTCTACATCAATGCAACTACTCAATTTGATGATCTCGTTCACTGTTTTAATGTTTCTACTCATGGAATTGTGATCATTCATTCCCCATGCTCTTAACTTCTATCCTTCTATAACATTTCATTCATTGAATATCTCTTCTTGAAGGGGAATTCTCTTGTGCATATCTGACTGAGTTCACACACTCAGGGGGAGTTAAACTTAATGTTTTCCTCTCAGAGCTTCCTGCTAATATTTCAGACCAACCCCATTTGAATTGATGGTTTGGATAAACCTTAAATCTGGGTTTAAGGGTCTTGAAAATGATCATCTCAGTGTATGGAATAGACTTAAAACAGTCATAAAGAAATGTGACCTCACCTCTTCTTGAAATCTGAAATTTTGAAAGTTTTGAGGTTACCCTGGTTAAAGAATCTTGCACTGAGTATTGTTTTTAAACATTGAAAATGGTCTGATGTTTTTCTAAGGGAACATGCCTATTCTTTGAAAACACACCTTACAGAGCAATGACTTCGACCAACTGAGAAGCTATGGACCCTTCACCAAAGAAGTGATGGGAACCAAGTCATGAGGTAAAGGTCTAGTTACCTCTGTTTTAAAATTGTTGAGAAATATCAAAACAAAAGGCAGAGCAATGGCTGAAGCTCATTGAGAAACCATGTCCCTTCATCCTCGAAGTGACGTGGACTGTTTCATGATATGGCAAGCCAACTCTGTTCAAATTGAGACAAGATGGTTAGTGAAACTCTGAGTAACCGGAGAGTCTGGCATCTAATCAATGTGTCTCGTTGTGCCAAAGGAATGAACTAAACCTGACTATCCCTGTAAAAATGGGCAATATGAGAAAACACTTAGTTTCTAATGAAATATCAGTCTTTGTCTAGAAAGAAAAAGAATTTCAACGATCTGACCTTAAAAATATTTCTACACCCTAAGATGTTTATCTTCAATAATAGTTATGTTGTGTATATGATTTTGATGATTACAAAATGACTTTATTGCCTGGACTTCTTGGCCTTGTGCTTGAATGTTATTCATGTGTTCATGGCTTTGTTGATGAGAAAGTTTTTGTGAAAATAATGCTTCATGAATGTTAGTTTTTGTCAACAATACTTTCCTACATGCTTTGCATTTGGCATGATTGTTAATTTGGGTATTGAAGTATTTTGATGTTCAAATTATGAAAGATACATGTAAGTTATTTGGATGGTTAAGCTCCCATGTCAATATATTTGATTGAATGATAGATTCATGCTTATCATTTCAAAACCTTGTCATTTGGTCAAATATATTTTTGTTGATTGATTTCATCATAACAAAATCTTGTATTGGAGAAATGGCATAATGCTCATTTGGATGCTAGTGTGCTCATGTGATAGAAACTATCTTGGTATTCATGAGTTGTCATGCATTTCATCAAATAGGTTTTCAAAGTCTTGATTTGGGCTTGAAATATGCTCGATCTGTTTACTTGAAACTTGATGGAATGGGTTTTCTTAGACATGAACTGTGTTAATCCCTTGGCTATGAAATGGAAGATTTTGTGGTTTGAATAGTGTTTATATCATGCCTTATTGCTCCTGATTGAAGGACGAAGAAAACTGAGCTCTATCTATGTTCACATGTTTAATCTTCATGATTGTTAAGTTTTCCAAAGTGCTTAAGCATTTCACATATGTCCTTCATGGATTTTGAGGCTCATAATATGTTTAACTCTTTTATAGCACTCATGGTTGAATGCATGTCTTAAGAGTTGAACTCCTTAATCTTGATTTCCATATAGATCTAATGATTTATCTTATTTTTGCAGGATGGACATTGATGGAAATCAATTTGATATCACTTGGATGCATGGTAATATCCCTCTATTTTTTACCTATGAAAAATGGCCTTTTAGTAGGCTGGAAAAGCCCTTAGCATGGTTCATGAATATACCTTATGGTTCTTGAGGGTTATTATGTGCTTAATACATTCACATTCATCAAAGTGAAATTGGTTTCATGGTGCCCATATAATGAGTTTAAGTGGTTTGAATGACTTTGTTTCCACTTAAGGTTTTGGTGGTTTGAAAACTCTTTCATGCATTCACTCCATGTGGTGTTGTAGCTTTCAAAGTGTTTCATGCATTGTCTAAATGACTTTTCCTTTTAGGTTGCAAAATGCTTAACCTATTGAAATGAGCATTTGTGAATGAGGTCTAAAAATATGCCAACATCTTGTTTCAATGCATGGTCATTTGATTTATATGTTGAATGAGGAAGAATAGTTTTTCATTGAGCTTGAATTAATGAAATCCGGATTTAGAATGTGCGTTCTTGCAAAATCTTCATGAGGTTGATTTACATGCACTCCATTTGAAATAATTTATTTTTCATCATTAAAATTCATGAATGGATGTTAGAATTCATTGGGTTGCATGTTTAGGTCATTGGAATGGTTTATAAATCTTTTTTTAATGTTTCTGGGTGAATGGGTTGACCCCCCACTCAATGGGTCGACCCCTGGGCCAAAAAATGGCCAACCAGTGTTCTGTCTAGAAGATGGGTCGACCCCCCTTGCAGATGGGTCGACCCCTGTGACAAAAACTGGCCAACAGAATCTGTCTGGCCAGATGGGTCGACCCCCCCGCCATGTTCGCAGCTCCGCGCGATTTCCGTAAGCCACCGAAACCCTATCAAATGACCTCCGATTGGGGTGAAATTTTACCCTAATGCCCTTGGGTTACTAATGAACATATTAGGGTGGTTTTGCTAGGGTTTTACATGGGTATATGGGTCTTTTGGTGCCTTCTATATATACTCATATGTGAACTCCGAATTTGAGGAAACAGATGAACACTAATGCCTATTTTGTGCTGTCTTGTAGGAGAAGAAAAAGGGAAAACGAAGAGGAGCTCCTGTAAGGTTGATTTCATCTACATCCTTGAAGATTTGAAGCTTGTGATAGAAGAGGAAAGGGAGCGGCTCGAGGAGAGGAACAAGAGGACATCGAAATCTTCACTATCCGACAACGAGACAAGAAGAACCGGATTGTTTTGTGAAGGGGGAGCTTTGCGTTTCATATATTTTCTTCATTTCTGTTGTTAGAGTTTGTTTGGAGTTTATTGTATTCGTCCATGGTCATTTCATCCTTTTTCTGAACGATATTCTTGTGTGGCGTGTTCGGAGAAAGGGTTCTCCGAGTTTGTGGTGACGTGTGTGCGTCGATTTCTACGGAATATATCCGCGTGTGTGCTTGGGTGAATCTTGGGTGTGTTCCCCGTTGTGTGGTTGGGAGTTTACTCCCTTATGTTTGTGTAGGCGTCGCCTACGTGTGTGTGTTGGAGCTTGGCTCCGTGTGTGTGGGGGGATTTATCCCCGGGCTGTTCTATACAGCAGTGAAGCCTCATCGTTGGGTGAGGGGTGGATGTAGGGAGCCCATCGTGGTCTCGAACCACTTAAAAATATCTATGTCTCATGGTTTGATTTATGTGGTGGTTTGTTTCATTGTTCTTATCCATTTGGCTTAATCGTGTGAGTTCGGTGAGATTGAGAGAATCAGTTATGCTTGTTTAGCTTAAATTCCTCAGTCTTGTTAATCTTCCTAATTCCGCTGTGCGAGTAGGTTTTAGTTTTTAATTGGACATAATTTTTAATAGAGGGTTCTATTCACCCCCTCTAGAACGTGTTCCTGCACTACGGGACCCAACAAGTTAAATTCTTTCTAGGGGTATCTCATGAAATCATTTAGCAAATGAAAAGGAATGGGGGCGAGGCTTGTGATCTTAAAAGATCTATTTTAGTTCTATTAAATATGCTAGAACATATTTTCAGGGTTCTTACACATAGATTTTGGGCTTATACACTTTAAACCATTATTGCAAACAATGGTCTTGAATAATGCTGCTGTAAAAGGAGAATATTGGTTCTTCAATTGAAAACCCCTGAAGTGTGAGCCTAGTTTGATACCTCTTTCCTTATGAGCTGCTCGATCCCTCTCCACTACAATTCTTTACTTCAGCTCCTGTTTTTAGCATGCATGAGTTCCACATCGTGTTCATCTCCTTCTTGCATAAATTTTCATGTGGATTCCTTAGTGTCATCATGTCATTCTATAAATTGGCATAAGTATCTTTCATGCATGTAGTTTAACTACTTTTATTCATTCCATGCATTGCATTAGAAAAACACTAACAATCTAAAGACTTGAAAAAATCAAAAATTTGCTCATTGGCTGCCCGTCTTCTTTTGAAACTGAATCTCATGCTTTGGACTATGCTGCATTGACTGTTGCTCCATCATACAGTCTCTTTATATGTCTGATACATACATCAATTTGGCACCATCAATTGGTATCAGTATTTTTACCTGCTATTCCAAAATTCATGGCATGTAACTATAAGGAGGGACCCAACATTTCGGGCTATCTGATTGTCTGCTTGAGTTTGGCATTTCATTTTTAGCTTTTAAGCCTCTCATGCAACCCCATATGCTCATATTCCGACTTTGTAATTGGCTTTAATCTAAGTCCTCTTTGCTGATGGCAAAGGGGGAGAGATGTTTTCATGAGTCATCATCTATTCAAAGGGGGAGAGATGTTTTGGTGAGTCATCGTCCGTTTCATGATCGCATGTTTCATGATTCCATTGTTTAGGTGACTCATAATGATGCATAGTTGCCATCATGAAAAAGGGGGAGAATGTTAGATAAATGATGTTTTGATGATGTATGAGTATGATTCATTATAACTCTATTGAATTGATGCAACTATGTCTTAATATGTATGATAATCCTTTTGATGCCTCCACGCTATGCTCTTCACAAAAAGACTCATGATTCATACAAGCCTTATTGAGAATTAGTCAAACAATCATGACCATTTCAATGAGCCTTAAATTTCTCATGATTTGTGCAAACAAATTCTTTGAAAGCCTTGCAGCAGCAACAGCAAAGCAACAACGCAGTTCTTCAAAGGCTGAGAGAAATGGTGAAGAGTGTCAAATACCTCACAGGGCTGACAAATGGGCTATAGCGGTGACAAATGGGCTATTACGAGTGACAAATAAGTGAAGAATGCCAACAAGGGCGACGGGTCTCAAAGAAGAGAAAGCAGTAGAAGGCGACAGCTCTCATGGCTAGCGGTGACAAATAGGTATGCAATGGTGACAAATGGGAGATAAAGGTAACAAATAAGCTCGTAGGGGTGACAAATGGGTCATAATGTTAATAAATGGTTCTCAAGGTTGACAACAGACGAGCTAAGAAGACAAATGGCTTCTAAGTGAGATAAAAGACTATCAAGAGAGACAAAGACCATGCTAAGGGTGAAAAATATACCTTAAGGCTGACAAATATATGAGCAAAGGTGAAATCCAAGTCACAAGGCTCAAATGATGAACAGTTCTGTCAAGAAGTTCTCAAGGCTGTGTAACGGTGAATAAGGTTGACCCAAGTTGACCAAGTCTAGTCAACTCCAGCTAGGTTGACTTTAGTCAAAGTCAACGATAGTCAACATGACTCCTGACAAGCTCAACTTCAAGTTGACCCAAGTCAACCTCCTCAGTCAAAGTCAATAGCATGACAGCCAAGTCCACGGTCAACCAACTACCTCAATGCCAAGGAGTCAACACAGGCTCAGCTGGAGTCAAAATAGTCAACCCCGGTCAACAGAGCTGACAAAAGTCTTCAACGGTGAAAAATAGTCAGCAGGTGTTAAGAACAGCTCATGCGGAGACAAAAGGGCTGTAGTGGTGACAAATAATGCTTAACGGTGATAAATGAGCAGCAGCACTAACAAATGTGCAGTAGTAGTGACAAATGGCTAAAGGCAACGACCAAGGCAAAGTGGAAATCGTCAAAGGAGATGGCTCCTAGCGGCTAAGGGTGAATAATAGCTATTATCAGTGTTAAATGGGCTATAAGGGTGAATAATAGCTCCGCGAGGGTGAAAACTGGGCGGCAAGGGTGGAAGAGTGAAAGACGAAGAAGAAGAGTCGACTCTACAAGCTCTTGGAGTCAACTCCACTTCTGATTGAATCTCGCAAAGATGAAGAAGAAGCAGTGGCGATGGTTCAAGGATCAAAAGGGTGACAAATAGCTAGGTAAGGCAAACAAATGGGCGTTAAAAGTGAATAATGCCTCGTAAGGTTGACAAATGGCTCGTTGGGGGATCAAATGAAGAAATCAACTATCCTAGCTTCTGCAACTTCCGAAGATCAACCAGGAGATTACAATATGAACCGTAAACCTCTGAAAACATGGTTTTTGAGGTTTGGAGGAGGTTCCTAGGATTGACCATTGTCCCTATCACAATTAGTGATCAAAACAATCTTTTGGACAAGGTATCTATCGAGGAAAAGATCCCTTCTCTACTGTCCGCTCTCCTAGAGTCAACCAAGCAAGGTTTGTGTCTGAAAAGAAGAAAATCTCTGGACAAGAGGACGTCCTTCTCTACAAGCCAGCCCATGAAATTAAAGATATTGCAGGCACTATTAGTCAAACCTCAAGACTTACTCCAGTAATTCAAATTGCAAAGCAATGGAGGGAAAGTTCCTGCCTCTTGAAGCCTCCAAAGGATGGACCAGGATCTGCAGAATCACACAAGCTCAAGACTTGTGATCCAACAGTTCAGATTGCATTCTTCAAAGATCAAAGCTGCAGTTTCAAACCCTGTCTATAAATATGTTGCCCCTTCTACCTGGGAAGAGTTGGTCGAGCATTGCATTAAGGTACATCCTTTAGCTCGTCCCCAAGAGGAAAAGAGAAGAAAAGAGAGAAGAAGAGAGGAAAAAGAGAGAGTCCAACGCTTGGATCCGCCCAATCCAGGCCGTGAGAGTAAAGAGAAGAGAAAGAAGAAGATAGGAAGAAAAGAGTCAGCAGCCCTGAGCCTTACATGAGAATAATTTGAGAAGAGAGAAAAAGATAGAGAGAGAGTAGTCTGGATCTCTGCTTCATGAACCAAGTTCAGAAGCTACATTTGGCTTTCTCATTTTCGCTTTGTGTCTTTCCTCTTGCACTTTCAAATCTATATTTCTGTGTGTGTCCGGTGCTCTGGATAGAGACCGGAAGTGCTTTTTGCTGCACTTGCAGCATGATTTCTTTTTATCTTTGATTGTGTGGGTATGTGGGGCTCGTCCCCGTGGAAGCTGTGAATCAGCAGAAGCAAGGTGTGTTGCTCAGCAGAAGCAAGCTGTGAGGGCTCAGTAAAAGCAAGCTATGAGGCTCGGTAGAGTCAAGCTGTTAGTCAGCAGGAAGCCTCACCAGGTTTGATGGGGGATGGATGTAGGTCGCGGGTTTGCAACCGAACCACCTTAAAAGTCTCTTGTGCAGTGGTGTGTCCTTGTGTGTTTGTCTCCATTTCTTCTAACTCTATTTCACAAAGACGCGTGTTTTATTTCACTATCTTAATTTGATATGCTCGAACACTGCACACTCTGTGAGCAGTTCATCGTTTGGCAGCACCCTTTCTATATGAACAAAGGCTCTCACACTCACCTAAGAAAGCACTCTGATAATCTGTATCTACGCATGTAAATCTTAGGTGTTTGATATTACTCTACTGCATGAAACATATGTGACCTTGTGATCTCAGATCTATAGTTTCAACAGGTCACTGGTTGTTCATTTTATTGCTGTCCCAAGGACAGTCTATGAGCCTCAGAGTGCTCATCTCTGGGAGAACACTTTCTCCTAGCAGTTGTTCAGCAAATCAGTGCTTGAGGTGCAGTACTTCTCTGATTGCTGATTGCTCAATTTATATTCCTTCAGGTCGTCAGCTCTTAATCTTGAGTAGCTTGACTCTTTGAGAATCTATATTAAGCACTTACATGTCCTAGTATCATTGCTATATCTGCTGTGTTCAAACCAGAATTTTGTCTAGTCAAAATAAGTTTTTAAGAGGGCATATTTTTTAAGGGATCTATTCACCCCCCCCTCTAGATCTGGTTGCACCCATGCTTGGACCCAACATGCGCCTCCGAAACGACGTTCCATGCTTCGTCATCATCAAGACATCTAAGAAGAACACCAGTAAAATCTCTCCTATAAAGCACACCTCCAACCAGAGTATATCTTTGAGCAACTCTCCTTATAACTTTTCTTTCTTCTACTATAACTTCTTTAAGGTAAGACTGATCTTTACAATATTTTACAATTTTGTAATACCATGGCTTTTCCTCGTCAGCCAACTCCTCTTCTAAGTCTAGTAGCATGACCTCTTTGATTTAGATAATCTCTCCTTCCTTGACTTTCTTAAGCAGCTCCTCTTTGACCCTAAGGAACGCGACATCCTTAATAGCAGGAGTGAGACGCCCATGGATGATGATGGACTCGAAGTTCCTTCCAAGAGGAAAAGTTAAAGAGAAAGCAAACGAAGCAAGAGCATCAGCTAATATATCCTGGTTGCGAGGGATATGTACGAAGATCAGTTTAGAGAAAAGTTTGCCATAGACAGATGTGAGTTCTTGGTATGGTTTGAGCGTGGGGTCAAGCGTGTGACATTTGGTGAGCACTTGGTGAAGAATAAGCTGAATATCATCTACAATTCGCAATTGGGTGACACCATATAGATGGGCGGCCTCAAGTCCGGCCTGGAGAGCCTCATATTCAGCTATGTTGTTAGTGATAGGAAATGCTAGCTGAAAGGCTTGTGAAATGGTGACTCCCTCAGGTGAAAGGATAACAATGTCGATACCCTTATCGTGAGAATTCGGAGCCCCATCAAAATATAATGTCCATATGGAATCTGAGGGTTGATTGATGGACATCAGTTCCTTATCTGGAAACTTTGATTGAACAGGATCAAATCTGGGGAGAGGGTGATAAGCAAGATGTTCTGCTATGGCATAGTCTTTAATCACTTTTTACTGAATGTAGATGATGTCGAATTGAGAAAGGAAGCTTTGCCATTGTGCTAACCTATCGGTGAGGACGGATTTATCAAGAAGGAATTTGATAGGGTTCATACGGGCAATTAGATGGACTTCGTGAGCTAAGAAGTAGTGCTACAATTTCTGCACCACCGACTAGAGTAGCGCAGGTTTTCTTCATAGCCATGTACCTCTGTCCATAGGGGTTGAGAAGTTTGGACAAGTAGTAGGCTACCCTTTCCTTACCTTCTTCATCTACTTGTGCAAGGATAGCTCCTACCGAGTCATCCACGACAGATATATAGAGAACGAGTGGTTTGCCTAGAGTAGGTGGCCTCGAAACAGAAAGATTGGCTAGATAGTCCTTCAATCCGTCAAAGGCCGCCTGACACTTGTCATCCCAATAAAATTTGACTCCCAACTTGGTGAGCTCATAGAACGGCTTACACCTTTGTGAATGTTGGAAGACAAAACGACGAATAAATTGTAACCTCCCGTTCAAATCTTAAACTTCTTTCAAATTCTTGGGAGATGGCATATCTCTCATCACCCTCGCCTTGTTGGGATCAATCTCGATACCCCTTTTACTGATGATAAATCCAAGCAGCTTACCCATTGAAACACCAAATACGCACTTATTGGGGTTCATCTTGAATTGGTATTCTCGTGCTCTTTGCAAAACCTTAGCCAAAACCCCAAGATACTCAACCCTAGTCCTTGATTTTACTACCAAGTCGTCAACATATCTACATAAATGTGGATCATATCATGGAAAATTACCATCATAGCCCTTTGGTAGGTGGATCTAGTGTTCTTAAGCCCAAATGGCATGACCACAGAATAATAAGTTCCCCAAGGTGTAGTAAATGAAGTCTTCTCTTGATCTTCTTCAGCTAGACGAATTTGGTTATAACCAGAGAAACCATCCATGAATGAGAGAGTGTCATACCTTGCCGTATTATCAATTACGCATCTATGTGAGGTAGGGAAAAGTCATCTTTAGGACACGCACGGTTAAAATTTCACAAATTTATATAAATCTTTACTTTTTCATCTTTCTTCATTATCGGGACAATGTTAGCCACCCAATTGGAATAGAGGACAACTCTAATGAATCTATCCTTGTGGAGCTTATCGATCTCTTCTTTCATCTTTAAAGCCATTTAGGGGCGAAAACGTCTTAACCTTTGTTTTACAGGGATAGACCCTGGCTTCAATGTTAAATGATGTTCGACCAGCGCAGGGTCCAGACCTGGCATATCCTCATAACTCCTTGCGAACGTGTTCTTGTATTCTTGGAGAACCTGAATCAGTGCCTCCTCTTCAGATGGAGGTAAATTTTTGCTTATGAGGACAATCCTAAAGTTTTCCTCGGTTCCCAAGTTAATTTCTTTGGTTGGTTCTTCTACCGATGTTGACGGCTCATCAAATCTCCTCATTCCACTAGCAAATGTGTCAACCTCGTCCTCATACTCGTCATATTCCTCATCCCCTTCTTCAACAGGGTCTTCATCATTGATGATCTCATAAATCCCAAACCCTTCATCTAAAGAACATACTTCCTCACATTCTAAATCCGGCAAAGGAATCAGATCCTCGAATAACTAGGGGATTGCTAGGCATGCTCGGCACTTCCTGGCTAATTCTATCAGAAACCTATGGGGAGCCTGCCTACCCTTGGCTTTTCTACTAGCTACTACCCCTAAACTCTTGCTATTGCTAGAAGAACTACCCTGATCACTAGACCCTAAAGAAAAGGAGGGAGAAAAGGGTACAGAGGAAGAACATAGATGTCACGTCTCGAGCACGGAAGGAACTCGGTATGTGTGACGAGTTTATATCATTCATGTCAATCAGAGCACGAGATAATTCGACACATAGACAGAAAGCTCAAAAGTAGAGATAATAAACAAAAATCCTTTATTTCATTAATAACTTCAAGATAATCCAATTACATACTCTTCATTACCAAATAAAGGTACTAGACTCAAATAAAAGGAAAATACAATAATGACTCAAGAAAGATGAAAAGACTCGACTAGATAACGTCTTTGACAGGCGGACAGCTCTACGCTCTTCACTCATGTCCATTCTCATCCGATGATCTTCATCCTCAGAATTACCTGAAAAATCAGAGAAAACCACTAGGTGAGTGAGTGCTCAGTAGGAATTATATCTCAAGATCAAGCTTGCTTTACGTAAATTACATGTTACATGAACTATGCAAGTATAGTGATGCATGTACGCAAGATAATGACGAGAGTAGAGTGTCAAGAAATAATATAGATGAACTAATAAGATTTCAAGATAATTATATGAAGTATATCAAGATTGTCAAGCATGTAATATCAAGTCATGTCATGTGAATTGGCTATTATAATTTTAAGCAAGTAAATACCTATTACTGGCCACGCAAGTCATGTCAAGTCAAGTTAAGTCAAGCACTATAGAGATTGTGGAATGTCATTGATCAAGCTACTCATGCACTCCGGTGTAATATCACACCATGGTCAATCAACTCCCATGGGAACAAGTACTTTCGGCACTCCTCCCAGGACCAGATCGGGCCCCATAATTGCCAGGCATTGAGTCATGTAAATATTTTGACATCCCCTATAGTTATAGCCAATAGAATTCCAAAGGAATAAGAAATTGTAGGATAATAAGGAAGATTCATGAAATTATGAGTTCAAGGACCGAACTTTAAGTAAGGATGACATATCGATAAATCTCATGAGAACAATGACAATCTGGAAAACTAGGTAATTGGCACCCACCCAGGTCGCCACCAATTATAGAAATAGTGCCACTGTAGTGGTCGCTACATCTGTGAACAGTAACAGACACGAAGTAAATGGCCCCCGTTCACACGGTCGCTCATTTCAATTGGCGTCCTCTATCTGGTCGCTCATTCCAGATAGAGATAGAACTCTCACATAACACTATAAACAGCGCTCTATGATGGCTAGGCATCATGTTTCTTCAGAGTGACATGATAATTCAAGGTTACAGGGTTTTTAGGGTACAACCAACTCGGCTGCCTTGAGGGAATCCAAGGCTAGCGGAGATTTACGTAGGTCTCAATGAAGAAAGCACCAGTCCGAAGGAAGGAATATCCCACGGAGGGTCCATCACCAAGAGTTAGTGTGTAGGCGTAAAACAACATGAAACGGGGACTCTATCCACAGACTGGGATAAGAGTGTCAAAAGACCCGCAGTCTGGGTTAAAACCTGATAAAAACTATGAGACAGGAAATAGCGACCACTCAGATGGCACTATTTAAATGTGCAACTTTTTCCAATGTCGCTAAATCAATCATTTTCATAGAAATTTTATAATTTTCACAAGAATAGGTGACCTTCCATAAAGGCGCCATACCTTTAAATAGCGACCACTTGATGCTCGTTAATTCATATTTTCTGCATTCTTTTCCTTTTTAGATAATAAACAGGAATCGGTGACTCTATATAGAGGCGCTATATCATGAATGGGCGGCTGGTTAAATAGTCGCTTATTCTTTTGTGTTTACAAATCAGAGGGCATCGAGTAGGTGCACAACTAGACAGTAATTACTATTTGTTTCTTCTAATTAGCATGAATAGTACCATCTTGACGTTTACGATGAAATTCAGGAAACTGAGGACATGATGAATCCATAAATATGCATATCATGTTTTTCAGATACATGGTTCCATAGTTATTTAATTTTAAACATGAGTTAATTATTAATTACACTAAAAGAATCTGCGATAGAGTGATGGTCACTCATTAACTGGCGGCCAGAGGACTGTCGCCAATTCAAGAATTAGCGACTCTTCACATGGTCGTTCATTAATAAGCGGCCACTGCTCTGGTCACTATTTCTCATGCAGAGAGAACACCTAAAAACTACGTAAAACTCAAGATCAGGAACATGGATGCAAGATGTAAATATGCTCATATGATCGTATGAGCATGTAATATTCTATTTACTATCCTCTTGGGCTTAGAACTTGAGAAAACCTACCTTTTAGGCTTGATTGGGATGACGGAAATGAAGAGAATAATCACGAACGTGAGAAGAATATCAACTGCAGCAACAACAGCAGCAAGAGACAACAGCAACAACCGCAGCCATATCAGTATGAGGAAGCAATGGCAGCACACAAGAGGCCTTCACGTCCCTAAACGCATAGCCTCACCAACCGTCGCACGAGAGGAGGAGGAAGAAGGGTATGCTTCGTCTGCTCCAACAGCCGTGGCAGCAAGAGGAAGAAGCAGCAGGCTTCTTTACGGCAACGGTTTGCAAGAGGAAGATGACGCAGCAGGGGCTCCCTTCGAACGTAGCAGCAATGGCGTTTTCGTTCGTGAGGGGGTCCTATATATATAGTTGGAGACTAAGCTTCCTATTGGGAATTAAGTTCCCACGTACAGAATCCTAATAGGTTTTAAATTTTCTATGTTAATCTCTTTATTGCTATATCCACAGCCACTATCCTAGTTGGGGTTCAAAACCCTAAGGCCATGCACGTTCGAACGTGATCAAGCTTTGTGAAAACCTAAAGGCCCCATATATGTATATATTTATGTACATATCCTTACGTAAGGCCCATTTGGTTTATTGGCTAAGGCCCTTTATTTGTCAAAGACTTCTAGCTGTTGGGCCTTTGGTATACTGTGGTTGGACCAAGGCCTAAAAGGCTTTTCTTTGCTATTGGGTTGGGGGATTTGGGTTTGAACAAAAGGGGTTCTGTATATATATATATATATATATATATATATACTTCTTTACCTAGCCCATAAGGCCCATTTGTATATATATGGGTTAAGGCCTTCAATTGGGTTGAGGTTTGGGCTTTATATTTTGTTTGATTTGGGCCCTTGTCTTATTTATTTGGAGGATTTATTTAATTAGGAAATTTTATTCTCATAATTTATCCAAGTTGCTACAATAGAGGTGAAGAACCCTCGTAGGAGAGATAAAGGAGGTCCGCTAACGGACCTTGAATGAGTGACCCTTGGGTCAGGGCGCACTCATAAACCAGATAAGAGGTCTCCTCAAAAGAGATAGAAGTGAAGAATTCGAGGGTTTGAAAATTGGTATTTTTTTCATTTTTATGTATAGTGAAACAATGGAAGTGAGGGAAGGAGATGGAGCTGAGACTGAGAGTTGGGAGAATTGTTGAATGAGAGATTGCTCACGGGGAGATAAAATGGAGAGTCAGGAGAATTGCTCGCAGAGCTTAGGAGGATTCGAATAAGATTGTTGAAAGAAATCAGGAAGAAAAGTGTTGCATCCCCTAGTTGATTTTGGTGCTTGGTTTTAATGATAACAAACCGAGTGTGCTTGTGTGTGTGTATCATTAAGCAACATGTGTGCAACTTGTTTAATGAGTTAAAGGATGGCTTCAAGGTAAGCTTCTATGGAGATAGCTTGTTAGCTTATTGAGTATTTCTGAATGAGAGTTCTTATTGAGCAATGTTGATTGAAGAACTCTTAACACTTATTCAAGCTAATGGGGTTACCTTGCTTTGTAGGATCACACATGTAAGTCAAATGAATGCTTGGATGAGCATTTTTATAGGTTTTACTTTAGTGGAGTCGACCCCACCTCATGGATTGCGTCAACCCCAAATGAATGCTTGGATGAGCATTTTTACAGGTTTTACTTTAGTGGAGTCGACCCCACCTCATGGATTGCGTCAACCCCACAATGTGCTTTTAACGCAGTTTTCTTCATGCTCTCTAACAAGGAGTCAACCTATCCTTTGTATAGCGTCAACCCTTCCATGTTCATGCATATTTTTAATGGGGTCATTGTGGCTTAGAATGCAATGGAAGTTTATGTTAATCTTCGTGAAAACTGGTTTGATGGCCTCATACATTTGCTTGGATGCATGGTATTTTCATTCCAATCTTTAGTTGTGTGAAATTGTGTAATATGCATCTTGATGGTTGTGAAGTTAAGTTCATTGAAGTACTTTTGAGTAAACAACCTTAATGTGCCATCCTTGATGCATAAGTCTTTGATTCACATGTAAACCACTTGTTTTACTTTGATGTTCAAGAAGGAAATTCATGGTTGTATCCTTGATGTCAATGGGCTGCATGTTTACATCATTTGGATCTCATAAAATAGGCTTTTCAATGAGCATAGCTAGACAGGGTCGACCCCCTCTCTGTATGGGTCGACTCCTGTGCATGTGTTTGGTTTTGGCAAAACAAGTCAATGTGCATAGCGTGCTTGAAATGCTATCTTGATAAATTTGTGATTATGCAAGTCCTTTTTGTATGAATTCAAATTCCATTATTGAGATCATAGCTTTGGGGATGTTTATGTTCTAGCTTGAACTACATGTTAAATCGTGTATTTTCATTTAGGCAATGGAAGTTACAAAAGCTAGAAATGTTTAACTTGCAAAACAAACCATTTTCTTCATGGGGCTGTTGAGGTTTTAAATGTGTTTGGGAGAGTACATCTTCTTGGTGTGGAAATGTGTTTCATAATGCTTAATAGGCTCTCAAGACACCAAAAGTTTGATCAAAGGTAAGGTGGCATCAATGTATATGAAAAATCACTAATTTCACTTTCTTTTTCTGTTTTGCAGGTTTTTCGGCCGACCAAAGTAGAGGATCGATCGACCAAAATAGACAGGATGAAACCTATTCAAGACATAGGTCGACCTGCTGTTTCAGTGGCCGACTCTGTCTAGATCGGTCGACCGAAATACTTGGGTCGGTCGACCGACCCGTCAGGTGCTCCGGATCCAGCTTTGCGAATCTCATTCAAAACTCATGAAACCCAATCCAAATGAACCGTATTTTGACCCCTTTGACCTTAGGGTTCTAATACACATATGTGAGGGGATTTTGCAAGGGTTTTACGAGGGCTATATGGTCTTATGCACTCTCTTATATATGCATACACATGAGCTATGAATTTGGAAGGAGAAACCCTTATGTGCTTATGTTTTCTATCTTGTAGGAGAAGAAAGGGAAGATGGAAGGAAGGAGCTCAAGAGGAGAAGATTTCATCTACATCAAGCCATTTCTAGAGCTCGTGCAAGAAGAGAAAAAGGAGCGGATTGAAGAGAGGAACGAGAGGACGCTGAAATCACCACCATCCGACCTGAGTTTCAAGCAACGTCATCTATTGGTCTTGGAAATCAAGGGGGATAAACTCTAAATCTTATTTCTGCTTATTTGTGATGTTCGTCATGAGTTATATTTCGGTCTCAGCATGTCTTGAATATTTATCTTATTTTCTGAACTTAGAAATATTGTGTATGGTTTGATCACCTATGTGCGATCATGTGTGTGGTTCGTGCTGTGACTGTAGCAGTGTGTGTGTGTGTGTGTGTGTGTGTGTGTGTGTGTGTGTGTGTGTGTGTGTGTGTGTGTGTGTGTGTGTGTGTGTGTGTGTGTGTGTGTGTGTGTGTGTGTGTGTGTGTGTGTGTGTGTGTGTGTGTGTGTGTGTGTGTGTGTGTGTGTGTGTGTGCTGATGGATTTAAGATCTAGAGTGTGTGGGGTTCGTCCCCATTGTTGCAGTGTTAACAGCGTGAGGAGAGTTCTCCTCGTGGGGAGGTTATTCCCCGTGTGTGTGCAAGCGTCGTCCTGCGTGTGTATTGGAGCTTGGCTCTGTGTTGGGGAGTTATCCCTGTGCTGGTTTTCCAGCGAGTGAAGCCTCACCGATTTGGTAAGGGGTGGACGTAGGGAGCCCGTCGTGGTCTCAAACCACCTTAAAATCCATGTGTCTTGTGGTTTGCTTTGTGATTCTGTGTTTGATCACTTAATCCTTCTGTCATGATGTGGGAATGGGATTTATTAAGAATATTTTTATTATTTATTTATTTAGTTTATTTATTAAAGATTTATTTACGTAGGGCGAGCCAGTCACTGAGTGATAAATTTATTATGCACACCGTCTGACTAACCAGACGATTATAGGTGATCGTGTCGGGACCCAAAACCCGCCGTACCATAAAGGCTACGGCGTTAATTACATCTCTCCAGAAGAGAGAAAACCCTTGATTAATCGCCAAAATAAAGAGGCCATGGGGCCCGTGGAATATTTAAAAGATGTGATTGCATGCAAGCACACAATAGGGCAGTATTGATTTATTAAGTCGTCCCCCGGTACAGGGCGGAGAACTTAGGTCCGAGGACCATCATCACGCATAGTGAAAGCCTCCGGCTGGACGTAACCCGACTTTTCGCTAATCACCATTTGATATACCGGAGAGTCGGATCATGCAGGCATGCAAGGTGGTAGTATTTAGTTTTATTGTTTATTATTTTTTTGGTCATTTATTTGTAAATTTAGGGGAAGACTTTGACAATCCATGTCACTAGCAGGGCTGTCGATTAGTCGTTACCTTTTTATTTTGAGACTGCATATAGCATTACGGTGCATATATATGGGCCCATGAGGAGGGCAGAGTATGACCATATTCGGACAGACTCGTGTATCATCGGGACAATGTATGCCAGGGTATGGTAAATTTGATATTTGAAAATTAAGGGGATGCGGCTAAAACCCGGTCGAGATGAATTGAATCCAACGGCTTATCGGCCCAGGACACGGCCATGCCGTGGCCATAATGGGATTAATCCCGAGGTGCAGGCACGACCTGTCAAGGCATCGTTAATGTTCCCAGACCCGGGGTCTAGAATAGGTGAGAGCTAGCTCTAGAGCTGACATAGCGACGCTCATTATCTTGTTATTATTTTAGATGCATGAATGCACTTTTTATTTCTTAGATTCTTTGTTCTTATTTTATTTATATCGTTTCCTCTCATTACTCATTTATTATTATTTTTATTACATGCACACATCTTTTATTTCCTTTTTTTGGCATTTATTGGGTTGTTATTCATTCATCTTTTTTTGCTTGTTTATTTATCATTTTTTATTCTTTTATCATTATTATTATTGTTATTTTGTTTAGCCAACATTTGTTTATTATGCATTTCTCATCACTCATTTTTCATTGTTTCATCTCTCTTCCCTTTTTTTTATGCACGTGAAATGCTATGTATATGTGAATGTGAGTGAGAGTTGGTGTTTATTTGTTCTTATTTGTGAATGCACTT
The DNA here is from genome assembly GCA_022559845.1 of Amorphophallus konjac. Taxonomy (NCBI): domain Eukaryota; kingdom Viridiplantae; phylum Streptophyta; class Magnoliopsida; order Alismatales; family Araceae; genus Amorphophallus; species Amorphophallus konjac. The sequence goes on along the minus strand of JAHNEJ010001998.1, from coordinate 123,796 downwards.
AACGTGTTTATATGTATGGTGTATTTTATATTATACTACCTTTGATATGCATATGAGGGGGATGGACCTGTGTATGCATGAGGGTCAGTGCATAAATGGAGGGTGATGCATAGAGAAGGGAGTGAAGTCGGTGCAGGATGTGCATCGACGCCGGGGCAGGTCGGTGCAAGTGGAAGCAAAGGGGGGAATGGCTAGGTTGGTGCAAGGTGGAGATGGCTTAAAACGGCGCGGGCTATTGTAGGTTAAACGGCGTGCTCCAAAGGGGTGTAAACGGCGTGCTAAGGCCGCGCCGGTTTAGGGCCTATTGGGTTGAAATACTTTTTGAGTGTAGGGCTAAAATGGCGCACGGGGGGGGGGGGGGGGGGGGGGGGGTACCGCGCCAGAAAATGGCGCGTCGGTTTAGGGGCGTGCCGGATTAGAGCATGTTTGGTTGATTTTAGGCTATATGAGACACCAGATGATTTTTTGAAACTTTTGAGGTTAATTAGGAGTGTTAAAGAGTTAATTTAGGTCCCAATTATCCTGCAGACATGGCCAGTTCAGACTTATGCGAGGTTCTTACTCAAGCATAGTCCAAAATAGACTTGTAGCTGAAAATCCGTCACAATTCAGACTAAGTGTTCAGTCAAAAATTGGGCATCACCTCCCCATGCCCGGAGGGTTGCGGGGTGAAGTGGAGACAGTCCACAACATCTGGGGTACTCTCCTTAAAGCCAGAAATGCTAAACGGTGACCGGCATACTTCGATGGAGGGAAAACCCCGAGGGCTAGCCTACGAGGGGCACCAACACTCCATGAGTCAAAATATGATCGAAAGGGACGACCAGTGAGGGAGGAAACCCCGAGGGCTAGCCTACAAGGGGCACACAACCCATGGTCACCACTAGTCCCCTAAGGGCAGTGGATTTAATGTTGGGCCATAAGCCCTGTTGATGTTCACCCCCTGACGGCCCATAAAGGCACATGCCATGGAAGGACATGTCCCTATGATCCGGTGGTGACTCAGAGGAATGTTCCCCCCTCCCCGGTCCTGAGACTATTGTCTTCAAGCCAACAGAACACAATAAAGCGACCCGCACACAGGAAAGAAGAGATACAGAGATCGATTGCTCAAGAGCTATACTGGCTAATTAGATATAAAAGGGGAGTCAGTATGTTAGCAGGTCAGTACACGAGGTTAGTGAACCAGCATGTAGACTTATAGAGATTGAAAGGGTGAATGATTGAGTAGCCGGGGGTATCATATGTCGCAAACGACCATGACAGAAGACCCCCGCACACAGGTTATAGGGACGACTCTGCTCTCCTTGGTCCATGACTGTGGATGGGAGATAGTGAGAAGCCAATCCCAGAGCCAGAGAGAGACGTATGCATACATATACCTCCGGCGGAGAGAAACATGGCGGGCACCCGGTGCACAAAAAAATGCAATCTATATACTGGAGAGAACCCCGGGGAGGGGGGATATTACTATAGCCTTTTGGGGATACCCCAGGGCATGTTCGGCGCGTAACAAAGAGAAAATCCGATGCTAACACACACGACAGGAGACAATCGATCGAGGGATTCGGAGAGAGGAGAGGAGACATCCAGAAGCATTGCCACATCCCATATCATCTATTTCATTACCAAAGAGGGCTCAATACAACGCGATTACGGCACGGCATGGCGTTGTCGCTTAGAGGCCGGCCACCGATTACACAGACGGGCATGAATCCCTGATTATAGAGGAGGAGGAAAGCTAAGGAAAATAGGAAGGAGACGGGCTCATATCATCACCCCTCCATCCACATACATCCACGAAGATTTACAAGAGAAAACAGCGGGGGGTGGCCGAGAGAAGTCGCCGGAACCCACCTGGCCCTTTCACTGCGGAAATAGAATATCAGAGAGGGGTGCTTCTTCCCCGGCGTCGGGCTTCTCCAGACAGACGGATGGGAGAGATGGTGGCTCTCTGGCTCGCTCTCAGGAAGCTCCTTTCTTGTTCCCCAATCTTCCATGCTCTCGGACCATTGGACCTTTCCCCCGTCTCTCCTTTTTTCTTCTTGATCGAAAGCCCTCTTTATATAGCCTTAACCGACGTGGCCTCACTCGGTGCGCATATGGGCGCGCCGGTTTAGCGAGAGTTGCCTCATGCGCGTCGGATTAAGAGCTTTGGAGCGTGCCGGATTAGGGGCTCATCCATCCTATCTCCAGCATCTTTTGGCCCATTTAACTTATCTAGGCCCATCTGTGCTTGTTTTCTTCTTTGTGAGGGTTGACCAAGCGTCCGGCTTGTACTCGTTGTACAGGCTTCTGCTTGTTTCTTCGGGGATGGTCCCGAATGTTCTTCCGAGCTCTCGGGTCTTGCTTTAGCGGTTGTCCATTGGAACTGAACATCTTTTCTTTTCTTCTTTTTCTTTGGTCTCATCTTTCATTCAGCTTCTATCATTCTTCTTTTTTCTTTTCTTTCTTTTCTTCTCTGCAGGCATAGGAGCACTCGATCGGAACCCAAGACCTGCAGAAGCAGAAGTTAGGAAAAATTAGGAATATTTTAGTGTCAACAAATGCCCCCCACCCGCAAGTGTCGCGAAAGAGGGATGGAAGAGCGAGACGTGCGGGTGTAGCCCATAGCACGTTTGAAAATATTGCACATGTCTTTTTATTATTCATTCTTTTTATTAATTCTATTTTCATTTATCATCATTCATTCATTTTTTATTTCATCATCCATTTTTATTATCTTTTTTTATAGCCTTATCTAAGCACGCAGGCATTCATCATCCGCAAGCATAGAATAGATATATGTAGCATAGTTCCCTATAATAGGGATAGGATAAGGACAGCGCTCACGATTCACGGACAGAGTGCAGCTCACGAAGCACAACTAAGGGAGATGCGCATACGTAAAGGGGACGCCGCGTAAGACATATGCATAGCATGAACCACAATCTGCACCCAAGATTATTCCTCCATAGTGTGAAAGTGTAATTATATGGGTAGTGAACCCTAGACATAGGGACGTGCAGACGTTCTAAGTAACACTAGTGGATTACTTTATCGCCTACACATACATTTAGGGCTCTCAGCTTTTGGTAGCTTCGTACAACCCCCTTATATTCTTAATTCCGAACTTCACCGTTCGATGCGAGTTTCCTCATATGTCTCAATAGGGATTCCCGACTACTAGGATTCGTCCTTTATTATGATATCGTGGTGGATTTCACCGTTTGACACGAGTCTCCTCATATGTCTCAATGGGAATTCCCGGATACTAGGATTCATCCTATATTATGGTTTTATGATGGATTTCACCGTTTGACGCGAGTCTCCTCATGTGTCTCAATGGGGATTCCCGGCTACTAGGATTCATCTTTATTTTAATTGTGGAGTTTGCTGCACCATTTTCGCGCGAGTCTCCTCATTTATTTCAGTGGAGATTCCCGGCTACTTTGATTCACATTCCACTTATCATTATCATCATTTTTTCTTTTCTTTTTCTTTTATCTTATTTTTTTTATGAAGGGGGCAGACAACTTTTTCCTCACGGTTACCCTTTGCGCGAGTGTAGAGATTTGAGCATCCATTAAGTGTTAGGAAGAATTTATGACGTCCCTATGGCTAAGGACCATCGCTCATATTGTGTACGAGGTGTAAGAGTTTCGTATAGGGTGTATCATGCGAGTTGTGCTAGCAACATAGCTATGACTCTTCCCCTGGCCGTATGCACTCAACGAGAATTGGCTTTTCATCCTTAGTATGTGCCGTGACGCACACATATCCTGAACCAGGGCAGCGTTATTTAGCACAAGGAAACATGCGGTCTTAGAAATTTGAAAGAAGTGTATTAATACTACACTACATGCAAGCATGCACATGAGGCAAGCAATCAAGCAAACCATGTTATGCTCATTTTTTTTCTTTTTTATTTCTTTCTTTTCTTTTCCTCTTTTTCCATTTTTTGTCTTTTTTTATCTCCCTTTCTTTCTTCTTCTTTTTTTCTTTCTTTTTTTCTCTTCTTTTTTTTTCTCTTTTTTTTCTTTTTTTTTTCTTCTTGTTTTTTTTTTGGGGGGGGGGTTAACAGGCACACCTGCAGGTCAACAGTTTGAGGGGTAGGTGGCTGATGACATGGTAATGGAGAGAAGGTGTGACGACCCGAACTCCGGATACCGGATATACCCGATACCACTTGGAACCCGTGAAGCCTCCCAAGAGTTGTTAAGCTCCGAAGGGATACAAGGATTGTCGTGTAGTACATTGAAGCCCTAAATATAACAGTAAGCAATAATATTTCATTAATCAGGTTTGCTAAAGTAGCAGAAATAAAATTACTTTTTAATTAACAGTCAAAATTAACAATTATACCAAAGTCCAGTCCAAAGGAAAGACAAGTACAGTCCAATAGAAAGAAAAACATACACTGAGGTCAGGGGAAGCCCGACGCAGGTACCGCTGGCAACTACGAACACGCCACACCATGAACCGCAAGGAAGCAGAGACGACCACACCTGAAAAGTAGGGGTGAGCCTCGTGTCACTGGCTCAGTAGGGGTCACGCGGATCCCCACTAAAAAATAACATAGTAACATGCTAAAACAGCAGAGTAGTAAAGCAGGAAAAGCTAAACTACAACTAGAAAGCTGTAAAAGAAAGCAAAGCAGGAGCAGAGATAGCTAAAAGAAAAGGGAAAAGACGTGAAGAACCAGACCGCGGCCACCATACGAAGCACGGTTCCCTAAGCTCCTACAAACAGACAACAGAAGGGCAAGCCCTGATCTCACAAAGTCAGGGGACTACCGATCTGTCATGAAAGCACTAGCCTAAAGGCTAAAGCCTACAAGACCAGGCAAAAGCTTTAGAAAAAGACCTAGATAGACGAGAGACACTAACGCAGGCACAACTGGAACGTCGTGCACGCGTCACCAGACTGATCTTGGACAAGCTAAGAACAGACAAACTCGAAAGGGGACACAGACTCCGAGAAACATGAGAGCCATGTGTCAAGTGATGGAAGCACCTCCTCACTAGAAGAACAGCTAGATGCGTCCACTGACGTCTTACACTGCGCCACAAGTATCTCGCTACGGACGTTGAGAATGACGGAGATTGAGATACTCACTGAACTGAACCAGGAACTACAGTAACGAGTGACTAGTCAGGGTCACGCCCATCGACGTTCATCCAAAATGCCCCTGACCACGTGTGCACACACAAGCTCAATGCCTTGAGCCAGGCCTCTAGCTAGTTTTCTCCCCCAGCAGGACTCTACTGCAAGACATGGGAGCCCACGAAAACTAGCCTACAAACCGTATCTCGAGAACTGCCTTACCACCACTCCCAGGTGGGCCGACACTCGAGGTTGTCAGGCTACGACTAGTGGAGGCTCACTAGACACAGAGACTCTGAAACACGAGTGCTGGAGTACAAACAGGCTAAACAAGCACTGTCGCACGTACTACGAAGCACCAAGGCAGCACACCAAACTGCCAACAGACTCAAGATAGGACAACTAGTTCTGCTGACACAACGATCCTTGAGTCTCACGACTCGGGGTCAAGATCATCGCACAAAGCGAAACAAGCCGCCAATTGGCCTAATCCTAAGCCACAGGAACGATAGTGGATCATCGGATCCACTAACTCATATAAAACGACACCCGGAGACCTGAGGGATCACTAAGACCCTCAAGCAGCTGGACACAAAAGCCGAGGTAGGACAGTACCTTGAGGCGTCCAAAGCCATGTCTCTAGATCAGAATAGCCGAGACACTCACAAGGTCACGTGTCAACCACTGGATCTTACCGGGTTGACCAGAACCTCACAACGACTCTGAAGTGATACAGAAACCTACTCGATACTAAGGCACTCCTGGATACCTGACTATGGTTGTAGCCCTCATAGGATGTCAAAAGACATCCACAGGATGACGGGCAAACCACTAGGTCAAGCCAAGATAATCAGAAGTCAAAACATCGGGAAACGACACTAAAAAACTAAGCGGAGGGACATACACTGGCGGTCATAGAATGGGCCGCTAGGGTACTATAGCGGTCAAGGATTATGCCACTAAACCCAGTCAACCCTGAACCGACCTATTCGGTCAAACCACCAAGGCGGACTAATATAGACCCGCCACACGGACTAGGTGGTCCAAGAGTGAACCGTCACACTAACCGCCCTAAAACATTGACCTAAGTCAAACGACCTGTAGCGGCCTAAGAAAGGGGCGCTACAACGAAGAGGCGGACGAAGGTTGGGCCACCAAGGCCAACCGACTTAGAACCTTGACTCGGTCAAACGAACCGTAGCGGCCTAAGGAAGGGGTGCTACAGCACATTGGCAGTCAAAGCTTGGGCCGCCAGCCCAAACTGACCTAAACTAACCGACACACTACGGAGTGTGGCGATCTATCGTGGGGCCGCCAGAGACAAGAGACGGTCTCTGAAACGACCGCCAGCACGGTAACGGCGGGAAAATGGGGGAATGGTCGGATCCGGCAGTTCCACGCCCCGTTCGCGTCTAACGAAGGGGAAACAATCCTAATCGATGAAAAACACCTTCCACAGGCCGAAAGGGGCACATGAAACATCTTAATCGCAAGGAATGGGTGATTCTATCGAATCGACCCTAATTGGGTCACCGGGGTTCCCGGACTTGTACCGGTCCCAAATGATGACCAATCGACACGAAATCAGCGGAAATGGAATACGAACATGCTGGGGGTCACAATGAAACTAATCTAGTCGAAAACCATCACCGTTTTCCGACGAACCCGACGCACACCCCACGAGCATGCTTTTCCTGAAAGTGAATGAAACCCACTCATATGCACACCGTTCGGTGTGAAACTACGAGGGAACGTAGAGGAGAAGTAGGTGATCTGTCTCCCTACCTCCATCGAAGAAACTGTGCGCCGAAGCGACTAAACCGCGCCGAAAATCGTCAAACCAACTAACCGCGCCGGCTTTGAATCCACCGAGGCGCGCCATGCCACGCTCAATCTGCCACTCCTTCACGCTCCAGGTTCACTCCATCGCGTCCCCGCCTCAGCCAGCTCGCCACGATAGTGCACCCCGCATCGAGAGGACCAGAGAGGAGAGAGAACGAGAGAGAGAAATGTGAGGGAGGAGAGAGGAAAAGAAAATAAAAAGGAAAGAAATTAGGAATTTTCCTAATTTTTGAAAATCTAATTTTTGTGTCGAAAATCCACTAATTCAGAAAAATACGCAAAAATAGCCAAAACGATCCTCTCAAAGAGCACATCGCAGCTATAGCGTCCTCGAGTCGATGAACTGAGAAATAAACTCTCTACAGGGTTCCGTAACTTGTACGGGAGAAAAACTCACGCAGATCATAAAACTCAACTCAGGACCCATAAAAGCACTCCGATAAGGATCCGAAAATCCGATAAGAATCCAGGGTATTACAGAAGGTGTCACATGTTATGGTGAATCCCTGGAGGGATCAAGGGTTGGTGTGAAACCAAAGGGGGTCTTTTCGTTCATTGGTTCAGATACCAATTCCGGGCCAATGGTAAGAGATTTGTCGACTTAGACCGAAGGGCATGACCCCGAATGACTTGGCTTAGACGTAAAGTCATGACGCCGCACAACTTGGCTTAGGCGGAAGGTCATGACGTCGGACAAGAGTATTTAACGACTTAGACATAAAGTCATGACGCCGTACAACTTGGCTTAGGCGGAAGGCCATGATGCCAATGCAGAATATTTATTGGCTTATACGGAAAGCCATGACGCCGGACAAGAATATTTAACGGCTTAGACGTAAAGTCATGACGCCGTACAAGAATATTTAACAGCTCAGACATAAAGTCATGACGACGTACAACTTGGCTTAGGCGGAAGGTCATGACGCCAAGGCAGAATATTTACCGGCTTAGGCGGAAAGCCATGACGTCAGACAAGAATATTTAACGGCTTAGACATAAAGTCATGACGCCGTACAACTTGGCTTAGGTGGAAGGCCATGACACTAAGGCAGAATATTTACCGGCTTAGGCGGAAAGCCATGACGTCGGACGAGGATATTTAACGGCTTAGACATAAAGTCACGACGCCGTACAACTTGGCTTAGGCAGAAGGCCATGACGCAAAGGCAGAATATTTACCGGCTTAGGTGGAAAGCCAGGACGCCGGACGAGGATATTTAACGGCTTAGACATAAAGTCATGACGCCGTACAACTTGGCTTAGGCGAAAGGCCATGTTGCCAAGGCATAATATTTACCGGCTTAGTCGGAAAGCCATAATGCCGGACAATGATATTTAACGGCTTAGACATAAAGTCATGACGCCGTACAACTTGGCTTTGGCGGAAGGCCATGACGCCAAGGCAGAATATTTACCGGCTTAAGCGGAAAGCCATAACACCGGACAAGGATATTTAACGGGTTAGACATAAAGTCATGGTGCCATACAACTTGGCTTAGGCGGAAGGCCATGACGCCAAGGTAGAATATTTAACGACTTAGGCGGAAAGCCATGATGCCAGATGAGGATATTTAATGGCTTAGACATAAAGTCACGACGCCATACAACTTGGCTTAGGCAAAAGGCCATGACGCCAAGGCAGAATATTTACCGGCTTAGGCGGAAAGCCATGACGCCAGACAAGAATATTTAATGGCTTAGACATAAAGTCATGATGCCATACAACTTGGCTTAGGCAGAAGGCCATGACGCCAAGGTAGAATATTTACCGGCTTAGGCGAAAAGCCATGATGCCGGACAAGAATATTTAACGGCTTAGACATAAAGTCATGATGCCATACAACTTGGCTTAGGCGGAAGGTCATGACACCAAGGCAGAATATTTACCGGCTTAGGTGGAAAGCCATGACGCCGGACAAGGATATTTAACGGCTTAGACATAAAGTCTTGACGCCGTACAACTTGGCTTAGGCGGAAGGCCATGACGTCAAGGCAGAATATTTACCGGCTTAGGCGGAAAGTCATGACGCCGGACAAGGATATTTAACGGCTTAGACATAAAGTCATGGTGATGTACAACTTGGCTTAGGTGGAAGGCCATGACGTCAAGGCAGAATATTTACCGGCTTAGGCGGAAAGTCATGACGCCGGACGAAGATATGCAGAATATTTACCGGCTTAGGCAGAAAGCCATGATGCCGGATAAGAATATTTAACGGCTTAAATATAAAGTCATGACGCCGTACAACTTGACTTAGGCGGAAGGCCATGATGCCAAGGCAGAATATTGACCGGCTTAGGCAGAAAGCCATGACGCCGGACAAGAATATTTAACGGCTTAGACATAAAGTCATGACGCCGTAGATAGAATGAGTCTTTTTGTTCTTCAACTGGATGGAAGGGTAGAGTCACAAGTAGAAAGGATCTTTTGTTTCCTGGCTAGGCGGAAGGCCCAAGCCAATGGTGAAGGAGTCTTTTTGTTGTCTGGCTGGATAAAAGGTCTGAGCTAGAGGTAAAAGGGTCTTTTGTTGACTGACAGGACGAAAGGTCCGAGCCAGAGGTAAAAGGGTCTTTTTGTTGTATGGTAGGACGAAAGGTCCGAGCCAAAGGTGAAAGGGTCTTTTTGTTGACTGACTGGATGAAAGGTCCATGCCAGAGGTAAAAGGGTCTTTTTGTTGTATGGTCGGACGGAAGGCACGAGCCAAAGGTGAAAGGGTCTTTTTGTTGACTGACTGGACGAAAGGTCTGCGCCAGAGGTAAAAGGGTCTTTTTGTTGTATGGTCGGACGAAAGGTCCGAGCCAAAGGTGAAAGGGTCTTTTTGTTGACTGACTGGACGAAAGGTCCGCGCCAGAGGTAAAAGGGTCTTTTTATTGACTGATTAGACGAAAGGTCCCAGTCAGAGATAAAATATTGATGTCGACCCAACGGGATGTCGGAGTCAACAAACCTTGCTTAGACGGTATGTCCAGAACAAGTGCAGAAAAAAACTATTGTCATCTTGACGTTATGTTGAAAATCACCAACCTAGAAGGGTCTGGGCCAGGGCAGAATATGGTTGTTGACTTGACAGACTTGTCAAAGTCAACCAACTTGGGAAAGACGTGAGGCCTAGGCCAAGGAAAGAATGTAGGATGTGGATGTTGACCCGACGTCATGTCGGAGGCAACGTACTTAGTGAAGGCGTGAGGCCTAAGCCAAGGGTATAATGTAGGATAAGTGTTGACTCGACGTCATGTCGAAGTCAACGAACTTGGCGAAGGCGTGAGGCCTAAGCCAAGGGTATGATATAGGGTATAAATGTTGACTCAACATCCTGTCGAGGCCAATGAACTTGGCAGAGACGTAAGGCCTAAGCCAAGGGAAGAATATAGGATATGTATTGACTCGATGTCCTATCGGAGCCAACGAACTTGGCAGAGACGTGAGGTCTAAGCCATGGGCATAATGTAGGATATGTGTTGACTCGACGTTATGTTGAAGCCAACGAACTTGGCAAAGGCGTGAGACCCAAGCCAAGGGAAGCATATAGGATAGGTGTTGACTCGACGTCTTGTCGAAGTCAACAAACTTGGCAGAGACGTGAGGTCTAAGCCAATGGAAGAATATTGAATATGGATGTTGACCCGACGTCATGTTGGAGCCAATGAACTTGGCAGAGGCGTGAGGCCTAAACCAAGGGTAGAATATAGAATGGGTGTCGGCTTGACGTCCTGTCAAAGTCAACAAACTTGGCAAAGGCGTGAGACCTAAGCAAAGGGCAGAATATGGGATACGTGTTGACTCGACGTCATGTCAAAGCCAACGAACTTTGCAGAGGCGTGTAAAAGAGGCCTAAGCCAAGGGCAGAGCATAGGATAGGTGTTGACCCGACGGAACGTCGAAGTCAACGGGCTTGGCAGAGGCATGAGGCCTAAGCCAAGGGCAGAATATGGGATACGTGTTGACTCGACGTCATCTCGAAGCCAACAAACTTGGCAGAGGCCTGAGGCCTGAGCCAAGGGCAGAACATAGGATAGGTGTTAACCCGACAGAACGTCGAAGCAACGGGCCCTACCCCGATAGAAGATTTGGGGCAAGGATTGACTAGAATGCAGACATATGAGAGGCCCAGACCCAGGGCTAGATATCAATATCAACCCGATGAAATGTCAGAGTCAACCAACCTCGCTCACATGGAAGGTCTGAAATAAGGGTAGAATGTGTAGATGAAGATGTCAACCCGACGTCATGTCAAAGCTGACCAACTTGGCGAAGACGTGACGTCTAAGCCAGGATAGAATATGGATGATGACCATTGGATATGTCGAGATCAACAAACCTTGCTCAGACAGACAGTTTGAGACAAAGTGAAGGAATCTTTTTGTTGGTTTATTTGTTTAGAATGGTTGGGTTTATTGAATTTGTTAAGTTTATTGAGTTTATTGGTTTTATAGGATTTGTTGGTTTGGTTGAGTTTGTTAAGTTCATTGGATTTATTGGTTGAGTTTATTGAGGTTTATTTGGTTTATTGGGTTTATTGATTCATTGAGTTTGATTTTGATGGGTTTATTGGGTTTGTTGAATTTATTGATTTGATTGATTTCATTGGTTTTATTGAGTTTATTAGGTTTATTGGGTGCTTTGGGTTTATTGATTTATTGACTCTATTGGGTTCGTTGGGTTTATTGATTCATTGAGTTTCTTTGGTTTGGTGAGTCTGTTGATTTATTGGGTTCATTGGTTTGTTCGATTTATTGAGTTGATTGGTTTTGCTTTGATTATTAGGTTTATTAAATTTCGTTGGTTTTATTATTATCATTATTATTATTAAGCTCATCGGATTGATTGATTTAATTGAATTTATTGATTTTCTAAGGTCTATTGAGTTTGTTGATTCATTAAGTTTATTTTAAATCATCATTTTCCTTTCTTCATTCATTTTCATCATTTTTCATTCATTTCTTTCTTCTTTTCGTTTCCTTTTTTATTATTATTTTTTGTTATTTGTTTTTTTTGTTGGGCTCCCTGACGCAATCTCGTCTGTGATGCGGGATATTTTGTCCGATGGGACTATTGATGCGTTTGATTGTTTATTCTGCTGGTGGGGCTAGGGATCGACGTCCAAGAGCCTGGCGGGCTTGGCGAGGGCGGAGTGCCTCATGCCAAGGAAAAGGGTTTTATGAATCCTGCCCAGTGGGACAAAGAGTAATTTTGGGGCTTGGCGATGGCGGTAGGTCTCAAGCCAAGGAAAAGGGCTTTATGAATCCTGCCCAGTGGGACAAAGTTTATTTTCGAGCTCGGCTAGGGCGGAGCGCCTCAGGCCAAGGAAAAGGGTTTTATGAACCTTGCCCAGTGGGACAGAAGGTAATTTTTGAATTCGGCTAGGGCGGAGCGCCTCAGGCCAAGGAAAAGATTTATGGACATAGCCCGACGGGACAGAAGGGCGAATTATTGAGCTCGACAAGAGCAGAGCACCTTATGCCAAGGAAAAGAATATCTTATTGGGCCGACATTGGGCAAGGAATCTGAACCGGCAGTGATAGGAGAGTCCCTTAGGACAAATATGGCATTGTTGCGGCTAAACGCCGAAAGACAATGAGAATGCATTGGCTAGGAGCGTAGGTCCCAGATCAAGGGTGGAAGGTTAGTCCCAGTGGGACGAGTGGGGAGTACCCCCGTAGGATGGGAAGATGGCAAGGCACCATGAATCCCGGCGGGACCAAGGGGTACTGAGACAGGCCATTAGAAGCCAAAAGGCATTTATTTGCTGGCTTTATAGGGAGTCGGGGGTGTAGCCGACTCAATAAGGATGGTTCTTTTCATTCCCCTCAATGGGCATAGACCCGTATTTGAGATGGGAGGCCTAGCGGCCAATGAAGGCTCTTTATCATCGGTGGGACTGTTGATTACATGGTCCCCCTAGGGATATTCAGTGATAGCTATGCATCAGATCAACAGCTATCTTTATTTGTCATTGGTTTCTTCAGGAGATGGTCCGAACAGCCTTGGCTCGGGCCGCCGGCGCTAATGCCAAGTGTCATCCCCTTGCTCCTTTTTCTTAGAAGCTGCGGCTGCATGTCTTCCTACCTCCGCAAATGCCATAGTCATTTTATTTTCCCTTGGGCATTCACCATGCAATGCCACTAGGGAGCCTTCTGCCTATGTGGGCGGATGGAGAGGCTTTGTTGACCTCATAATTTCCTTTCCTCTTTCTTTTGCATTCAGTTTCATCTCTTTTTTTTTGAACGGGTAGCTCGAATGGCACTGACAATGCAATGCAGTGCAGAGCCATCACCCTTCATCCATTTGTCTTTAAACAGACCAAGGTGGGTGCACAGGAGAGCGCTCACCCCCTTAGAGAGGGGATGAGTGGTTCGCTCCACCATACCAACCCCACAATGGTAGTTTCTTATTTGGCACGGACCAAGACATGAGGGAAGTGATATCTCCCTTAGCAGATGCAGCCATCAAGGCCTCCTTCATTTTATTTTATGTTTTTTCTTTTTTTTTGGCATATCTCGTGTCATTTGCCATTCTTCTTTTTGTTGGCAAGCATCCGCATTCAAGCTATGCGGGCCTTCTAGACATTGGCTTCAGCTAGATTTGTGAGGAGCAGTTGAGGTGGTGACGCTGCGTGGGCCAGCTCTCTTCCAAACGGACATTTGGTGAGGGCACGGTGGCTCCACATTGTACTCGTCCATCTGCAGTTCACCTTTTTTGATCAGGCCTTCAATAATGTCCTTGAACATGTAGCAATCCTCAATGGGATGCCCTAACATTTGGTGATAAAGACAAAACCGTGGATCATTTTTTCTTTCGGCATCGCCTGGTTTCTTCGGCTCTAGAAGCACCACTTTGCCGTATTCACGGGCCCACTCAAAAAGAGCCCTAGTCTTGTCCTTCGGAAAGGAGTACGGTTTTATCATTATACCCCTTAATGAGGGCCCTTGTTTTGCCGACTAGGCAGTAGAAAGGCTAGTTGCCTCTTGCATTTTCTTCTTTTGTTGCTTGAAGGCTTCAAAATTTGAGGCGCAAATCTCTTCTTGTGCCAGTTGTTTGCCGGTTGGTTCATTCTTTTGGCTCGGGGCTATCGGAGCTGGGCAGAGCCTTGCAAGAACTGCTTCGGCATTGGCTATGATGTCACCTAGTTGTTCAAAGGTCTTGACTTCAATGTCAATGACCCATCGTAGAATTTTTGTTCTCAAATTCTCTTTGCAGATTTGAACAGAGTTGCCGTTGCTTGGCGGATGTTGACACTTTTCACGGAGATTCCTCCACCTTCTTATGTAGTCCATGACGGACTCATCATCTTTTTGTTTGGCTTCTTGGAATTAGGCCTCGGTGACTTCCCCTTCGGCCATCTTTATAGTCATTGTTTGTTCCACCCTTGGCTTGTCCGACTGCATGTGCGGTCCTATTGGCACCTTCTTCGGAGGTGCTTTAGTTGCCCCCTGACGTGCTCGAGGAACTGTGTGTTGGAGTGGTTGAGGGAGGATGCCTCCCGTATAATCATGTATTATTCGGGGCATGGCTGGCCGTGCTGAAGCTTTAGGTGAGCTATCACTACCTTGTGTCGCCTCACGTAGATGTCCTGCCGATTGCGGCACGGTTGGACTTAGATTCATTTCATTTAGCTGCCTTTGCAACATTTTAATTTCCTGCTGCTTCTGGTGTAGCAGTGCCATCACAGCGGGACCTTGCCAGGAGGGACCGGGAGTGCTACCTTCTGCCTCTGATTTGACTGGGGTGAGTGGCATCCCACCATTGTTGCTGGACGCATCTAGTTTCATTGAGACGAACTTGATGTGACACAACCTAAGACCTATATTGCAAGCAATGCAACGGACACGGCAATGTCACACAAGAGGACTCACTCGCATTTGGCACACTCGGGTCTGTGGGAGGACCGGCGATGGGGTGAGAGTCCGAGGATGGACCCGGAGGTTTCCAAGGGTATGGCTGGCTTAGGGAGGACCCCTAAGGGCCTAGGGTTGCCCAAATTCACGGGCGGTCAGCACGTCGAGGGCGTGGGTAAATTGGTCTCGCTCACAACTCACCCGCGGTGGACACTCACATAGTAGCAATTTAAGATCGGGCACTCAACTCGCCGACCGATGGGCAATTAGAAATGATACTAAGGCAAGCAAAAGTAAAACCAGCAGAGGAAGTGTCCAGGGGCTCACCTGATCGGTGTGAAGATACCGATCCCGGTCGAAGACGAGGGCGAGCGAGGAAGCGTGGGCTTACCCGCACCCCGCGCCGGAGAAGCTTCAACCTGAAATTTAAGAAATTACACCACTACTCCCCATGCAAGGGGGTTGAACAAGGGGAGGGGAAGTCAATTTTACATCCAAACACTACCTCCCATAGGGAGGGGCGGTAAGCCGGCCAGGCGGGGAGGGGGAAAACTAGCTTAGACGATTAAGACAAGAAGTCCGCTGAATCTGTCCACTCTCAGGAACAGGGGACAGACTGTCACTGTCGGCACCGCTGTGGACTCCCCCGAACTCCGATTGCGACGAAACCAGTGGCAAAATCTTCATAGTTGACCCGGGAGGACGTTCAATTTTTGGTGGAATTTCTAAATGATGGCGTTGGTCGGGGCAGAGGCGTGAATAGGGTCTCTGTTTGCTAGATCTGGTAGCTTCTGCACCTCTGCAGTAGGAAGATGAGGCCGCCACGGACGCTCCCGAGCTCTGATTCAGGCGTGGCTGGAGTCGTTGGATTCGTGGTTGAGTCTTCTTAGATTGAAGACCAGAGGCAATGTCGGAGAAGGTTAGAGTAGATGGAGAGGACCCGAACAGTGCCAGGGTATCAGATTGATTCCATAGGAAGCTGATCAGCGCACCGGAGAGAGAAAATTTGGAACTCACAGCTTCGTATGCCGAACGGAGTGCCGCTTCTTCATGGTGGATGGAGACTTGTATTAGAAGATCACAGCTGAGCCCTGCTTCAATAACTTCAGGGGAGTGGCTGTGGGAGCCTCTGCAAGTTGCTTCTGGTTGACTTTCAGAAAGAAGTTGCGCAGTCCAGCGACGACAGCTCCTCCAAGCATCCACAAGCTCAGACGGAAACAAGACCACCACCGCTATGGAGAGGACTTGGAGACGCTTCCGATGGTACCTCTTGTGCATTCAGGGGTTCTGGGAAGAAGCCGTGGCAGGCTCTGCAACCAGAAGCTTCTCTGCTGCCTGCAAGCTACTGCAAGGTCTTCAACTTGACGAAGACGAAAGGAGCTGTAAGGGGGCCAACACAGCAAGGGGTGGGGGGCTAATGGCTGTGGGGGATGGTGGAGGGTGTTAGGAATTGGTGGGGGTGGCTGGGAGAAGGAGGGGGGCAGAGCTAGCAGGGGATGGGGGCTCAGGTCCGGCCTGCTCTCTCTGCACAAGGTGGAGGAAGGAGATGGGGGATGTTCTTGAGAGAATGGAGAGGGAGGATGGGGAGGGTGACCAGATCTAGGGGGGTGGCCTAGGGTTTGGGGGGGGACGGGAAAGGGAGGGAAAAACTTGAATTTGGACAAGGGTTTGAGCCCCTTCAGCCTTGGGAAGGTGGTGGCTTGCTTGGGAAGGGAAAGTGGGTAGTTGGGAGTTGGATGGTGGAGATAGGATTGGGTGGGGATCTCTTGGGGTTGGGTTGGAGTAAAGAGAGGGGTGTGGGGAGTTGGAGAGGCTTTAATGGAGGGGGGAGGGGAGAGAGAAAGTGGTTGGGAGGGGAGGAGAGAGAGAGAGAGAGAGAGAGAGGTTGGAGCTTCTCACTCCACTCTATGGCTTCTCACCAAAGAAATATAATTTTCTAGAACTCAATATTCATCCTTCATTCATTCATTCATTCATTCATTAACTAAAAATGGAGAGAGTGGGGTCCTATTTTTAGGGATCCCACAATTTACAAAAAGTCCCTATGTTTAGGAACAATGACAAATAACCAAGGGGGAAGGGGGGCGCCCCTGGGCCTAGCCCATTGAATTGGGCCCATTAACTAATCTAATCAACCTTATGACTCTTAACTTAGGTAGATGACTCATTAACCTAGGTATTGGACTCAAATAAAAGGAAAATTATAATGATATGACTCAAATGAAATATGAAAATTACATGCCAAGACTCAAAAAATGTGACGGACACAATGGAGTACTGCCAGTGAGCAATCGAAGCTGTGGAAAAAATGTGAAGGGCGAGAGATGCCCCCATCAGAACTCCCTAGGTTTTATGCCTCCGAGCCGAGAAGAAACGTGGTATTGCGTCCCCTTGTTGGCTGGCGGGTGTCTTGATATTCTCCCGGATCCAGCAGCATGATGGGAGATAGAAGCTTTAGCTTGATTGGCCCCTTTTGGTATAAAGCAAATTTCTTCTTCTTCCTCATCAGCAGCTTGAGTCACACTGGACGGTGTTGACAGCATGTTGCAGGAGAGAGTGACATATTTTATTTTAGTCTTTTTATTCTTCTTTTCCTTCCCCCTTGTGGCTGGCATTTGCCCCCACAGTGGGTTGCTCGGTGCATTGAACACCCTTGCATTTTCTTTAGTTCTTTTTGTTAGCCGGTGAGACTCATTACGTCTTTGAGGGGCATCTTGAGCTGCATAGGCAGGCTCTTGAGCTGTTCATGCTTAACAAGCCCACTTGTAATAGCTTGTGGCCGCTCCATGGCTGAGCTAGCTTCTTCATGTACCCGTGACGGGGTTTGTTTCTTCTTTCTATTCTCAGTTGACCCTTTGATAGCCATTGGAGAGGTTGTTTGAAGGCGGGCAGAGACTGCAAGAGGCAAAGTAGGCTGGTCCATGGCGCCGGGAATTTGGGTCTCCAGTGTCGGGCGAGAAGCCGGTCTTGTTCTTTTCTTTGTTGGCGATGCTCGCCAATTCTCTTGCTCCCTTTCATGCGATGGGATATAGTCTTTGTTGTCCCCGGTAGATGGCAATCAAGAGGGGAGGGGATAATTGATTGGCAATAAAAATTTTAATGATATCACCGAAAAAAAATGAGAATGAGATAGCAATAGAAAGGAAGCACAACTCTTCTCACCTGGAGATGAACTCACACGACCGGACACACTATCAAGGAATAATACTAGCAAGGTTCTCCTCTCGTCAAGAAGCCCACACAATTAAGAACGCAGAAGCAAACCACGATGAACACAAGGATTTTAGGTGGTTCGGGTTCACAACCGTGAGCCCTACGTCCACCCCTCACAGAGTGAGGATTGCTTCCACTATGAAGTGAAAAATACCCACACACACACACACACACTGTGATCTGCACAGCAACACACACACACACACATGCGCTGCAACCTACAGACGCACACACACACACATGATATCTCTAAGAAAAGTTTGGATGTACAATGACTGCTTAGAATCAAAAGAGTGAGTGCAAAATGTGAACAATATCAACTCTAGAAACACTAGATATCTCCCTTTTGATGTTGAGCAACTGCTAGTTCTTCAATCTTTGGATGGATTCGGAGGATGTAGCTTTTTCCTTCAAAAAGATGCTTGGAGGATGATGCTCAGCTCGATATGCTCTTGGCACAGCTTCATATAAGGAGGAAGAGCTTCGATCCTTGCTCAGGATGCATCTGATCAGCAAGGGGATCGGCCTTTTCTCAGAGTAGAAAGCTTCTTTTCGCACTTGGAAAGGCTCCCCACGAGCTTTCTTCTCCTGCAAGACAAAATAATGATAAATCTGAATATTCCTCACTCTCTCTCTTTCCTCTAATCTTTTGGGTCGCCCTAATCATTGATTTTATAGTCCCAAGGATGGGGGGACACGTGTGACAAGATGGGAACCTCGGATCTCCCAACATTAGAGCAAAATGAGATCAAAACGGCGGCCACGTATCGGATCCCGAACCGGACTGGCAGTCCGTAACACTAGGGGTCGACCCACTGGGTCGACCCTCAAAGACACTATAGTGGTGAACAAAGTCTGCCTGAGGAATGAAAACTCCCAGGGGTCGACCCATGGGGTCAACCCATGCACCCAATCTGCATGAAAATAGAGAGACCCGAGTGTTGAGTAGTGGATAGCGGATCTAGAGGGGAGGGGTGAATAGATCTGCCCCTCTTTTCACAATGCAACCCTCTTTAAAGCTAGATAATGATAATAGCAGCGGAATATAACTAGCTAAACGAAGAACACAATGATTTACTTAGCAAGATGATTACGCAATATAGAGATTAAATCTAAGCATGCATCTAACACAAAGTAATCGCACAAGCAAACCACAACACACGAGATTTTAAGGTGGTTCGGACTGAATCCCCAGTCCTACGTCCACCCCTCACCAAATCCGGTGAGGCTCCACTAGTGCCACGCACTGAACCGTAGATCGGAAAGACCTCTGATTGCCTTCCTACTAACCACAGGTAGGGACGTCCACACCGCAGATCGGATAACTTCCGATTACCTTCCTACTAACCACCGGTAGGGACGATCCTCAGTTCTAAATGTTTGAATGAAATGAAAAAAGAACAAGATATGAAAACACTCAAACAAGATATAGAATATGCTCAAAGAGAAAAGATCTTGTCTAAGATTGCTGGAGCTTGAATCTGATTCTTCAATGATATCTTCTTCCTTGTGAAATGATCTTCCTTGGATCACCTTGAGTTGATGAAGAAGATAAAGGATGCAGATTTGATCTCCCTTGAAAACCTTGTGAAATCAGCTTCCTTGGATCACCTTGATAGCCTTGCTTGCTTCTGCACTTCTCTTGGAGGTTGATGGCTTCAAAAATAAGCTTGAATCACCTTGGATGGATGAAGAACTCCAGCCCGAAGCACTGTTCACGGAGGTGTTACAGTACCCACGAATCACCTCCTCTAGCCTCCCTTGATCTCTCTTGTTCCAATTGAAGCATTAGGGTTTCTAACCTCTCATGTGTTGGTTTTATAGACTTTCAATGCTCCTTGGACATCCCCCAGACTAGATCCACAATCCATGGGGGATTGGGTGACTTTGGGGTTAAACAAATGGGTACAAAGACCTCTCCTCGAGCTTGAAACAAAAGTCAACAAAAGGGGGCCTCGGGGCTGGCGGTCGACCGGAAGGCATGGGGCAGTCGACCGGAATTTTACAGTCGGTTGATTTTTCATCTCTGGCAAAATCGGTCGACCGGACGCCTAGCGGCGGTCGACCGAAACCTGTAAAAATGCCATCTTTTCGATTCTGGCAATTCTAGTCGACCGGCCAAGGTGTGTTGGTCGACCGGAAAGACTTATACCAGCAAAAATGAAGTGTTAGTTCAAAGAAACATATCCATAAGTCAAGATACTCATGTCCTTATCAATTCCATGCATTTTTGGGTTTGGTTTATCAATACTCATGTCCTTATCATCCCCGCAACCTGACCGCGCAGGTCGATCCGCGTGCGAGGGTGCAATCATTGAGCTTTCACATTTGCCATCTCCACTCCATTCCTTGTCCATTTATTGGCTTATCTGTCATGAGCAAAACATCACGTATGTCAATCATATGAGAGTGGAAAACAACAATGGTTTATAGTGTTTAGCCATTATCAAACCCATGAATATCAAATAACTCAAATGACCACAGGGGCACAACACCGAGGGCTTGGGTACTCTCAGGGGTCGACCCATGGGGTCGACCCACCCACCGAATTGCTGAAAACTGAATACCCGAAGGCTCGGGAACACCTAGGGGTCGACCCCATGGGTCGACCCATGAACAACTTCTCAACAAAAAGAAAATAAAAGGCTAGATGCCATCAAGGGTTCGACCCTTGGGGTCAACCCAATGAAAGCAATCAAAGTTATTCATCTCTAAGTGCTGGAAACACATAGGGATCAACCCTTGGGGTCAACCCATGAAATCTATAAAGGAAATCAACTTATCAAGAGTAAGGTTTTGTTTGGATCTCACCAAGTGTCCTTGAATGACTTAGGAAGTGAGCATCATTCCTGATTTCTGTAAAACACAAAATTGGAGTTAGATTGAATCTTTGACAAATTTAACTCAAAACACTTACTCAAAGAGAGATGATCTTGATCCTGCAAAAATACCTCCTCCGACATCATTAGTAGTTCATGATCTAAGAAGAAAAAGGTATTCACATGATAAAGCAGTTCAAAATGAGTTTGATCAAATTTATTCATCCAACAATTGTTCTAGACACATATAGTGTTTGGTCATCATCAAAATCTAAAAAGTAGAACTTTTACGTAGGGGGTTCAACAGTCTCCCCCTTTTTGATGATGACAAAATACTATATGCTAGATTTTAGGATAAACAAGAGAACTTCTACGTACAGCGGAAATCTGAATAATGACCTTAGCTCAAAGATAGATCAAGCTAATCGTTGACAAGGCTTATACAAGAAAAAGGAAGAACCACTCTCACAGTTTCATTCCACAACCTTGAATATGAGTTCACATTACTTTCCATGCACCAAACTGAACCAATCAAGAAGCGTAGCAAAAGAAAGCACGCATTTCCATTTAACCATTCTACGATTGACCATAGATAAGCATCATCCATAGTTTTTGCCGACAACAGAGTTTTAAGACTTACAAAGTCTGAGTTCATGAGTTACAAAAATGCATACATGAGCAATGCCATGAGATGCAACATTTCTAACTGAACATTTCTAACTAACAGAACTAATGGAAGCAAACATGCAAGAAAGCACACACACCACACATACTATCATAGTTTTAACCAAGCACCCACATATCAGAATTTCTCCCCCTTTGGCATCATCAAAAAGAAGAGGGAAAATAGGTTAACAAGTGTGTTGTATCATATGAGCTTCATAATCTAGTTAGAGGGTGGAGAGGGTGGAGCTTGTGAACCTCGAAGGAAATCCATTATTTCTCCAAACATCCTGGTTTGGGCATCCAGAGCATTAGTGTTCGATTCAAGAAAAGAGGTGACCCTTTGGAAGGACTGAGTGTAGGCATCATGGGAAATTTTCAAATCAGATACTTCAGTGATAAGGGCATCCATTCTCTCCCCATACTTGTCTAGTCGGCCATCTATGGAATCCAACCTATCAGTGATCATCTGAGCAACCCCAGTAGGTAGTGCTTCATCAGGAACTTCAACTTCTTCACTATCCTCTTCTTCCTCTGAGATGACTTGTACTTGTCCAGTTTTGATCTTACGAACCAGAACACCATTTTTTAACTCATAGTTCATGTTGTTGTAGATTGTGTGGATGGAGTAGATGTCAGTCTCATGCACGGTTTGATATGGTTCTTTGGATAGATAAATACCAGCTGATTCAAAGACTGCTGTCAAGGCTGCTGCATATGGTAGAGTGTGGTTCGTATGCTGCAAACATGCGGAGATGTAGAGTAGTATAATGGAAGGGAACTTGATAGGGAGACCCTTCATCAGACAGAAAAATAGGAACATGTGGAATTCAGTTACTTTGTCTCTTCCACCACCCTTTGGTAGCAAAATGGTCGCCATCATGTGGTGTAGTATGCGTTGCAAGGAAGGAAAGCGATTTGCATTCAGACCGGTGGTGGACCTATCTCCCATTTCCTCAGAGGTCATCATTTGATAGACCTCTTCTTCATCAAAATCAATATCACCAAAAGTGTAACCTTCATGAAATGGCAATCCAAGAGCATTACCCAGAAATTCGGGTGTTAATGTAATCACTTCTCCATTTACAACTGTAAACTACTTGTTAGCTTTAACTGTCATATTGCCATAGAACTGGTTCACTAACTTATAATAAACATGACGGTGTGCAGACATGAAATGATCAAGGTTTGATTGACTGCAAATAATATCCACTAAGCCTGGCAAGTATTCAACCAAATTCATAAAATCTACCGCATGAGGGCGGAGAACTTTTCTGTGCACAGCTTTGTTACCGGAAGCCAAGGCTTGGGATTTCATGGCTTCTAACTCTTTTTCTTTGGACCGTAGCTCTCTAGTGCGGCTGGACACCTCCCGCTGATGAGCAGACCGGCTGGACTCCTCCCCCTGACGAGAAGACCGCCGTTTGGGTGCCATCTGAACCACCAGACAAATCAGAACCTGTAGAGGCTTCCTAGATCTTGTTGGTTCGAAAAGAAGAGGCCCTCACGCAGAAATAAAGACTCTCCAAACACCAGGCCTTACCTCAGCGGATCTGGGAGGAAGAAAGATGCTTATAGACGCAGCAAGGAGAGAAACCGCGAGTAGCCACCGGTGAGATCTCACCTTCAGATCTGGAGCGGTTTTGGGTTGCAAGAAAAGGTTTTAGGGCTTCCAAGAGGTGGTCGCTGGTCGAACTAGGGGGCTGGGGCCTTAAAATTGCGTTAGGGTTGAAGAATAGGGCGAATACACCCTTTATGAAATGGAACAGTTCGCGTTTTACCGCGACTGACCGTAACGGGTCGACCCGATGGGTCGACCCTCAAGACAGCCCGAGCCCCAGATATGAGCATAACTAACAGGGGTCGACCCCATGGGTCGACCCATCCCCTATTCGAATGGAGACTTTCAATGATATGAAATTTTGGAGTTCCAAGAAGGATAGGCTCAATTCCCCAATGATTAAAACATATGATAGTCAAGGAAAAGAGATATTTTTGAGGTTTGAATCATTTGGGGAGGATATTTCAAGGAAATAATAGATTGCCTTTGATGTTTATTTACCATGCTCTTCATTACTCAGATTTTGATTAATCAGCTCCATTGAGATGCACTTATTGAACTCAAAATAGTATGGCCATAGAAGAGTGCAATTGAAGGGGTTCATACATATTTAATAAAAGAAATGCACTTCATACAAAGGTGGAAATTTCACACATTTCAATTTATTGCAATTCAAGCAACATGATGCATATGCATGAAGAAGGAGACCCATCTAATGCAACTGTATGGAAGACACAAATGCAAAATATGCATGCTAGCAACACTAAGTATGATGCAAAATGCAGAGACTCATGAATCAGACTCCTCTATCCTACAAACCCCTAACTCTCTCCTAAAAGATGTAAATTTTTCTTCATTTAGAGGTTTGGTAAATATGTCGGCAATTTGATTATTTGTTTCAATGAAATTTATTTCAACATCACCCTTACTAACATGATCTCGAATGAAATGATGTCTAATTTTGATATGCTTCGTTCTAGAGTGATGAATCGAATTTTTTGACAAGTTTATAGATGAGGTGTTATCACACAAAATTAAGGTGTTTTTGAAGGAGATGCTATAGTCAATCATTTGTTGTTGGATCCAAAGCACCTGGGCAATGCAACTGCCTAGAGCCACATATTCGGCTTCGGCGGTTGACAAGGCCACTGAATTTTATTTCTTGAAGGCCCATGAGACCATGCATCCCCCAAGAAATTGGCAGTACCCGCTGGTGCTTTTTCGATCCACTTTACAACCCGCATAATCGACGTCAGAATAAGCAATCAATTCAAAGCTCGAATTACGCGGAAACCATAAGCCCAAATTTACTGAACCAGCAATATATCTAAAAATATGTTTCACGGTCGACATGTGTGATTCTTTCGAATTGGACTAAAATCTCGCACACAAGCAAACTGTAAACTGAATGTCGGGCCGGCTGGCAGTTAAATACAACAATGATCCTATCATGCTTCTAAAGAGTTTTTGGTCCATGGATTTACCCTTGTCATCTTGATCTAGCTTGATGGATGTAGACATGGGTGTCGGTTGAGGTTTCACCTTACTGAAGTTGTACTTTGTAAGTAGATCTCAAGCATACTTGCTTTGACATACAAATATTCCATCAGCCATCTGCTTGACCTGTAAGCCCAAGAAGAAGGTTAATTCTCCCATCATGCTCATCTCAAATTAACCTTGCATTAGTTTTGCAAAGTTCTCACTCAAGGTGTTATCAGTAGAACCAAATATGATATCATCCACATATACTTAAACAATCAGAATTTTCTAACCATTTTCTTTGGTAAACAATGTTTGATCAATGTTACCTCGTTTGAACCCATTGTGAACAAGGAACGAACTTAGCCTCTCATACCAGGCGCGGGGAGCTTGTTTCAAACCGTAAAGCGCCTTGTCCAATTTGTAAACATAATCTGGATATGCGTGATCTTCAAATCCTGGAGGCTGCTCCACATAAACGTCCTCCTGTATGAAACCATTCAAAAATGTACTTTTCACATCCATTTGAAAAGGTTTAATATCATGATGGCATGCAAATGCTAAAAGAATTCTCACAGCCTCAAGTCTTGCCACAGGGGCAAAAGACTCATAAAAGTCAATTCCTATCTCTTGGCTATAGCCTTTGGCTACAAGCCTGGCCTTATTCCTAATTACCACTCCTTGATCATTTAACTTATTTTGAAAAATCCACTTGGTTTCGATCATAGAGTGGTTTTTAGGACGAGGCACAAGGAACCACACTTTGTTCCTTTGGAACTGATGTAGTTCATATTGCATTGCTAAGATCCAAGAATTTGTCCTTTAAAGCATCATCAATAGAATGCGGTTCAAACTGAGAGAATAATGCAAGATAATCCAGAATTTCTACTTCCCTATGTGAGGACCGAGTTTTCACTTTATCTTCTACATTTCCAATAACATTTTCAGCAGGATGGCTTTTGTGGAATGTCCATTGTCTTGGAAGCTGTTGCTCTTGATTTTCTTGATGCTCCCCTTCTAATTCATCTTCGTGTGTTTCTTGTTCTTGTGCTGCCTTTGGCGCATTTTCTTCAATAATTTCTTCTTCTTCATCCTGCAAATTTGAGTTTTTGTTAACATTCATATTGTATGACTCATCAACTATGACATGTGGGCTCTCCTCTACTACAAGAGTTCTCAGGTTATAAACCCGATAAGCTCTAGAGTTAAGAGAGTACCCAAGAAAAATTCCACGATCACTTTTTGCATCAAATTTTCCCAAATCAGATTTTTCATTGTTATGGATATAGCAAATAGAACCAAATGGTTTCAGATGTGAGATGTTGGGATTGTTACCTTTAAAGAGTTCATATGGTGTTTTTCTCAAGATTGGTCTTACCATAGCACGGTTTATGATGTAGCATGCCGTGCTAACGGCTTCCGCCCAAAAATACCTAGGAAGGTTGTTCTCGCTTAGCATCGTCCGAGCCATCTCAATGAGGGTTCTGTTCTTTCTCTCTACAATGCCATTTTGTTCTGAAGTTCTTGGTGCTGAAAATGTATGCGAATACCCATGCTTCCTGCAAAATTCACCAAAGTCATTGTTCTCGAATTCCTTACCATGATCACTTTGTATTCTCTTGATAGAACATCCTTTTTCATTCTGCACTTTCCTACAAAAACCTTCAAATTCCGTCAAGGCATCATTTTTATGTGACAAGAAATATACCTAGCAGAATCGTGAGAAGTCATCTACAATGACAAGCCCATACAACTTTTCACCTAGACTGTGAGTTCTACTAGGTCCAAAAAGATCAATATGAAGAACTTCAAGGGGCCTAGAAGTTGTCACATCATTCTTGCTTTTAAATGAAGATCTTGTCTGTTTACCTTTGCTACAAGCCTCACATACCTTGTCCATTTCAAACTTCAGCTTCGGCATTCCAATGACTAAATCATTTCTTGAGAGCTTTGTTAGAACATTAAAACTGGCATGCCCAAAGCAGCGATGCCATAACCAAACACTATCAGAATTATTAGCAACTAGGCAAAGATTATTATGTGATGTATCATCTAAGTCTATCATATATACATTGTTTTGTCTAAACCCTATGAACTTTATTTCATGTGTATCTTTATTTACAACAGTGCAGTGTGTGGAGTCAAAGATCACATTGCACCCTTTATCACAAAGTTGACTTATACTAAGTAAGTTATGATTGAGACCTTTAACTAACAAAACATTTTCAACACTATGAGTTGATCCTTTACCAATCATACCTTCACCGATGATTTTTCCTTTGTCCTTGCCCCCGAAGGCAACAAGTCCACCATCCTTTTCTTTGAGGTCTGCAAAAATTCCTTTGTTCCCGGACATGTGTCGCGAGCATCCACTATCGAGGTACCATTTATTTCTTTGAGCCTTCATGCAGACCTACAAAACATCAAGACAAAAAGACTTCTATGATTTTGGTACCCAAGCTTGCT
Organism: Amorphophallus konjac; assembly: GCA_022559845.1. Taxonomy (NCBI): domain Eukaryota; kingdom Viridiplantae; phylum Streptophyta; class Magnoliopsida; order Alismatales; family Araceae; genus Amorphophallus; species Amorphophallus konjac. The sequence goes on along the minus strand of JAHNEJ010001998.1, from coordinate 96,832 downwards.
TGGGTCCATATCGGTTAGAGGTTCTTGATCTATTCAACCGCATTGATTTTCTTGCAAATTGTTCCTCGTCAACCAACATTAGTCTGCATGTATACATGGTGTGACCATACATTCCACAATAGAAACATGAAACTACTTTCTTATTATGATTCCTTTTCTTGTTGTCATTTAGGAAGGGTTTGTGAAAGGGAATGTGTTTTTCATTCTTTTTGTGTGTTGAGCATGATGAAGATGAAGCATTGACATCCACATAGGATGTTTGAGTTTTGTTTTCAAAAGCTTTCTTGTTGCATGGCTCATATCCTAAGCCTTCTTTTCTGAAATTCACTTTCACTCCTAGCATGGTGTCTAGATTTTGCTTTCCTTTGACAAATTTAGTTAGTGATTCTTTCAGATCCTTCACCTCATTCTTTAAGAGCTCATTTTCTTTTTCAAGTTCCTTTTTATCATTTTCCAAGGTTTGTACTCTAGCATTCGTTTCCTCAATCACTTTCATGGATTTTTCATCGTCATGTTGTTCTTCTTTTAAACATGCTAGCTCTTCTTCAAACAAAGTGACTTTGGAGTTAAGCATTTCATTGTCATAAGATAGTGTTTCAATCTTGGATGTTAAATCAGCACAATTTACACATGGAGCATTTGCCATGCTTTGGTCAATCTTCTTCTTTAACAGTCTATTTTCAGATTTTAACTTTTTGCATTTTTCATACAAAGCTTCATATGTAATTTCCCATTGTTCACATGAGAGTTCCTCAGTTTCAGAATGTACCTCATTGACGTCCTCATCATTTGCCATTAGACACAAATTTTGCATGAGTTCATCCAACTCATCTTCAGATTGGTCTTCGGCGTCGTCTTCATCACTCCAAGTCGCCACCATTGCCTTAGGTTTCTTGAACTTCCCTTTCTTCATTTTTTTCTGAAATTCGGGGCACTCTCCACGCATGTGCCCTAATTTTTTTACATTCGTAACAAATGATATCTTCCTTCTTGCTGCTTTCTCCCTTCTTTGCAATCATCTTCCTTGGCGCTCTTCTGAATGGAGCACCTTCTCTTCTGGATCTTTTGATGAATTTTCTGGCCCTTCGTGCTATCATGGCCACCAGCTCTTCATCCTCACTATTTGAAGCAGATCCAGCTTCACTGTCATCCGAACCTTGGAGGTTGGTCTTCAAAGCCATGCTTGAGATCGGCTTCTTCTTCTTGACATCTTCCTCATTCCTTTTTATGTTCAGCTCATAGGTCATCAATGACCCAATTAGCTCATCAAGCGTCAATGTACTAAGGTCCTTTGAGTCTTCAATGACCGTGGCTTTGGTGTGCCACTGTGGAGCGAGGGACCTTAATACCTTCCTTCAAGATCCTGGTTGGAGTAATCCTTCCCAAGCGCTTTCAATCCATTGGTTATCTCCAACAATCTAGCAAACATCTCTGAAATGCTTTCATCCGGCTTCATCATGAATAATTCGTAGTCCCGGACAAGCAAATTCGCTTTAGTCTCCTTCATTTCCGATGTTCCTTCATACATTAACCGGAGTTTGTTCCACATTTCCTACGCAGAAGCACACATCAAAATTCATGAGTACTCATTTGGATGAATTGCACATTGAATTATATTCATAGCTTTGAAATTAGCTATACACTTCTTAATATGATCTTCTCCCCATTCTTCCTCTTTGTCAGGTAATTGATGTGGACCTTAACTGATAACTTGCCAAATATCAAATTCTTTGGCCCTTAGAAATACATACATTCGATTCTTCCAATATGGGTAATTCGACCCATCGAAGAACGGAGGCCTATGAATTGAGTGCCCTTTGGGCAACATCCCTTTGTTCGCCATTTACTGGATCTTACTCTTAGATCGTGAGATCAGTATAAATCAGAGACCGGGCTCTGATACCAATTGTTGTCCCCAGTAGATGGCAATCAAGAGGGGAGGGGTGAATTGATTGGCAATAAAAATTTTAATGATATCACCGGAAAAAAAAGAGAGAATGAGATAGCAATAGAAAGGAAGCACAACTCTTCTCACCCGGAGATGAACTCACACGACTGGGTGCACTATCAAGGAATAATACTAGCAAGGTTCTCCTCTCGTCAAGAAGCCCACATGATTAAGAACGCAGAAGCAAACCACGATGAACACAAGGATTTTAGGTGGTTCGGGTTCACAACCGTGAGCCCTACGTCCACCCCTCACAGAGTGAGGATTGCTTCCACTATGAAGTGAAAAATACCCACACACATTGTGATCTGCACAGCAACACACACACACATGCGTTGCAACCTACAGACGCACACACACACACAGGATATCTCTAAGAAAAGTTCAGATGTACAATGACTGCTTAGAATCAGAAGAGCGAGTGCAAAATGTGAACAATGTCAACTCTCGAAACACTAGATATCTCCCTTTTGACGTTTAGCAACCGCTAGTTCCTTAATCTTTGGATGGATTCAAGGGATGTAGCTTTTTCCTTCAAAAAGATGCTTGGAGGATGATGCTCAGCTCGAGATGCTCTTGGCACAGCTTCATATAAGGAGGAAGAGCTTTGATCCTTGCTCAGGACACATCTGATCAGCAAGGGGATTGGCCTTTTCTCGGAGTAGAAAGCTTCTTTTCGCACTTGGAAAGGCTCCCCACGAGCTTTCTTCTCCTGCAAGACAAAACAGTGATAAATCTGAATATTCCTCACTCTTTCTTTCCTCCGATCTTTTGGGTCGCCCTAATCATTAATTTTATAGTCCCAAGGATGGGGGGACACGTGTGACAAGATGGGAGCCTCGGATCTCCCAACATTAGGGCAAAATGAGATCAAAACGGCGGCCACGTATCGGATCCCGAACCGGACTGGCGGTCCATAACACCAGGGGTCGACCCATTGGGTCGACCCTCGAAGACACTATAGTGGTGGACAAAGGCTAGCTGCCCGAGGAATGAAAACTCCATGGGGTCGACCCATGGGGTCGACCCATGCACCCAATCTGTATGAAAACAGAGAGACCCGAGGGCTCGGGTACTCTCAGGGGTCGACCCATGAACAACTTCTCAACAAAAAGAAAATAAAAAGCTAGATGCCATCAAGGGGTCGACCCTTGGGGTCAACCCAATGAAATCAATCAAAGTTATTCATCTCTAAGTGCTGGAAACACACAGGGATCAACCCTTGGGGTCAACCCATGAAATCTATAAAGGAAATCAACTTATCAAGGGTAAGGTTTTGTTTGGATCTCACCAAGTGTCCTTGAATGACTTAGGAAGTGAGCATCATTCCTGATTTCTGTAAAAACACAAAATTGGAGTTAGATTGAATCTTTGACAAATTTAACTCAAAACACTTACTCAAAGAGAGATGATCTTGATCCTGCAAAAATACCTCCTCCGACATCATTAGTAGTTCATGATCTAAGAAGAAAAAGGTAATCACATGATAAAGTAGTTCAAAACGAGTTTGATCAAATTTATTCATCCAACAATTGTTCTAGACACATATAGTATTTGGTCATCATCAAAATCCAACAAGTAGAACTTTTACGCAGGGGGTTCAACAGTCTTCATGAGTGCGCCAGGCACAACCCTCTGGCATTTCTTCAGGCAACTGTTGGTATATAGATATCATGTTAATTGATGCCCCCGTAGCAGGCACTTCATGAGGGCGTGGAGGATCGACTCGTTCCTCCCCCATTTACAGCTCCCCTCTTTTTATTAAGCCTTGGGCGATGTCTTTGAATATTTGGCAATCTTCAATAGGGTGCCCCAAGATTTGATGGTAGGGGCAGAAATAAGGATCATCTCTTCTTTTGACGTCATCCGATCTCTTTGGCTTCGGAAGGATGGCTTTGCTATATTTGACAGTCCACTCGAACAATGCTCGAGTCTTGTCCCGGGGGAAGGCATGGAGCTTCTTTGTTTTGTTCTGCGGAGGATGACTCTCTCGACATTCAGCAGGTTTATTGAGAGGAGGATTGTGTATCCATTTATGCCTTTTTGCCCCTAGGCTAACAGCATGGACCACTTTCAGCATCGGTCATTTATTAGCCTGCCTGGCTTGATGACTTGAGTTGACAGAAATGGAGGGAAACCATGTGAAGAAATCTTCAACCTCCGTGGCAATATCACTTAATCGGTCAAATGACCGGATTTCTATTCCGATCATTTTTCCCAGAATCTCTTTCTTCAGATTATGTTTGCATATTTGTATTGCATCTTCTGGGTGCGGGGGACGCCGACATCTTGTGCTGAGATCCCTCCATTTCTTGATGTATTCTGCAGCTGTTTCATTATCTTTCTGCTTGACCGCCAACAGATCAGCCACAGTCACCTCTGCATCGATGACGTGGAATCTTTCATTGAATCTATGCTGCATGTCTGACCAGCCATTGATAGACCCGACTGGCAGGTTAGAATACCATTCGAAGGCGGGTCCCGTTAGCGAAGACCCAAAGAACTTCAGCAGGTACGACTCGTCCGCCGCCAAGTCGCCCATGACTATCATATAATGTGCAATATGCTCTTTCGGGGACCCTTGCCCGTTGTATTTGTCAAATTTTGGGGGTTTATTGACACCTGGCGGCAACCTTTTGGCAGCATGATGGGCTGGATATGGCACTTCATATATGTCGAAGGGGGCGTAATCATCACCACCCCTCTTTGCCAACCTTGCCTCGATCATTTGCTCCGCCACCAGCTTGTTCATCATACCTGGATCTACCGGTTGAGGGCAGAGGTGGGTGGGCTGCATCAATAATGCGGCCGAAGTCATAGCATTGAGTGGCAAGGGCTCTGACAGGAGAGCCTACCGCTGCATCTGAAGGGGCATTGGCCGTGCTGGTTGGAGCCGCTGGGAATAATGCTGGGGAGTAGCCCGATTCTGAACTGCAGTATGTAGAATGGCCGGTGAAGGAGCACCCCCGGGATTGAAACTATCTTGTGATGGCTCATCTAGTGCCCTCGATTGTTTGGGTGTTATAGCGTGTTCAGTATTTTCACTTAATTTTCTCTTCATCCGTTCTATTTCCTGCTGGTACTTTTGTAGTGCCATCAGGACGGCAGGGTCCATAGCTATTTTATTAATGATGCCCTCGAGGGTGTCACTGGAGGCATATTCAAATGGAGGAGATGGGAATGCTCCTTCATGCTCAGACGCCATTGTTCTGGCTGCGATAGTAGCAATACTTTCATCAGCAACCTGCTTGCCCTTTGCAGCTTGCAGTAGCTCAGCCTCAGCTTTATCCCGTCTTGTCATCGGGTCTTTTCTTCCAGTAATCTCGGTCGGCTCTTCTTGTTCATTTGGTAGGGTGTCGGGTACGCCCATTACCCCTGTCATATTGCAGGTGAGGATTTGCATCCTTCTTTCATGCTTTCTGATTCCCCTTCGAGCCTGACTAGGGAAAGTCAGCCCTTCATATATTGAAATTATTTTCATCTTTTCATTTTGTGGAGAGTTTTCAAGGCTTCTTGCCCCAGTTTGCTTCTCCTCTTCATTCGCCCCCATGGGTGACATTTTATCTTTTTCTTCTTCTTTAGCCCTGATGAGACGAAGCAATCTTTGCTGGCCCAGGGAGGAGTTCTTGAAGTTACATAAATATTCACAGACCATCTTTGTCATGTCTTCCTGACTACACTCTGGAGAAATGGCAGGAGACAACACTTGGACTCGGACGGACGGCATATGTGAAAGCCGTATCAATTTGGCAGCTTGAATGGAATTCCTTGATAATTTGGAGATGTGGGCTTGTCTTACGGAGACCCTAATGGCGGGTGGAGGAGTTGCAATCATGACATCCTTCGCATGTATATTGGGAACATCCGTAGAATTTTTGAAGCCTTATGAGGCTGGTGTAGGGCCTCAGATCCTCTTAGGAACCCAGATTTGCTTAAACTTTGGCAAGTTCAGGGTTGGCCTCCCTTACTTGTTGTCATTAAAATTCACCCTTCGGCTTGCTAGCACTTGGAAGGTGTTGTGAGTGGGCACAGTCGAGATGATCCGATCTGGCAGAACTTCGGCGCCGCGGCCATTGAAGTAGACTCGGATGCCCCAGATCAACATGGACTTCCCAGAGGCTGAAAGTTGGCTTTGGGGAGTAGTAGAGACTCTTCCTCTGGAGCTCTTCTTGTTGCCCCCAGCGGGCTTCTTCTTATGTGCCGCAGTCGGGCAACTAGTATGGTAGACATGACACCTCACGATCACCGAAGTTTTCAGCAGAGTTTTCTTGACATGACCCTCACTTCGGCGGGCCGCAGCTTTGTTGTTCTTCAGCTCCGCAAGCTCAGGACTCTCCACATCTAGGAGACCCACAAATGCAACTCCCAGGAAGTTGGGGAAGCCAACAACCGAGGGAAAGTTGCCGAAGGTGGTAGGCACGGCGAGATAGCCGTATACGGCATGGTCTGCCACGATTTGGGGACCGAAAATAAGTCCAAACAGCCCGCTCGCCATTGCTTCAATCCTACAAAGAGGATAAACAAGACGAACGAATAATTAGTATTTGAAGTACTTGAGTGGGGCTGCATGGTCCATCTATTTTGGCGAAAAGATGAAGGGAGGTTGAGTCCCACCGGGCGTGCCAGCTTGTGGGAATGTGATTTTATTAAGAATATTTTTATTATTTACTTATTTGATTTATTTATTAAAGGTTTATTTACGTAGGGCGTGCCAATCACTGAGTGACAAATTTACTATGCGCACCGTCTAACTAACCAGACAATTATAGTTGATCGTGTCGGGACTCAAAACCCACCGTACCATAAAGGCTACGGCGTTAATTACATCTCTCCAGAAGAGAGAAAACCCTTGATTAATCGCCAAAATAAAGAGGCCATGGGGCCCGTGGAATATATAAAAGATGTGATTGCATGCAAGCACACAATAGGGTAGTATTGATTTATTAAGTCGTACCCCGGTACAGGGCGGAAAACTTAGGTCCGAGGACCATCATCACGCATAGTGAAAGCCTCCGGCCGAACGTAACCCAGCTTTCCGCTAATCACCATTTGATATACCGGAGAGTCGGATCATGCAGACATGCAAGGTGGTAATATTTAGTTTTATTCTTTATTGTTTATTTGGTCATTTATTTGTAAATTTAGGGGAAGACTTTGGCAATCCCTGTCACTAGCAGGGCTGTCGATTAGTCGTTGCCTTTTTATTTTGAGACTGCATATAGCATTATGGTGCATATATATGGGCCCATGAGGAGGGCCGAGTATGACCGTATTCGGGCAGACTCGTGTATCATCGGGATAATGTATGCCAGGGTATGGCAAATTTGATATTTGAAAATTAAGGGGATGCGGCTAAAACCCGGTCGAGACGAATTGAATCCAACGGCTTATCGGCCCAGGACACGGCCATGCCGTGGCCATAATGGGATTAATCCCGAGGTGCAGGCACGACCTGTCGAGGCATCGTTAATGTTCCCAGACCCGGGGTCTAGAGGAGGTGAGAGCTAGCTCCGGAGCTGACATAGTGACGCTCATTATCTTGTTATTATTTTAGATGCATGAATGCACTTTTTATTTCTTAGATTCTTTGTTCTTATTTTGTTTATATTGTTTCCTCTCATTACTCATTTATTATTTTTTTATTACAAGCACACATCTTTTATTTCTTTTTTTTTTGTTATTTGGCATTTATTGGGTTATTATTCATTCATCTTTTTTTGCTTGTTTATTTATCATTTTTTATTCTTTTATTATTATTATTATTGTTATTTTGTTTAGCCATCATTTGTTTATTATGCATTTCTCATCACTCGTTTTTCATTGTTTCATCTCTCTTCCTTTTTTTATGCACGTGAAATGCTATGTATATGTGAATGTGAGTGAGAGTTGGTGTTTATTTGTTCTTATTTGTGAATGCACTTAACGTGTTTATATGTATGGTATATTTTATATTATACTACCTTTGATATGCATATGAGGGGGATGGACCTGTGTATGCATGAGGGTCGGTGCATAAATGGAGGGTGATACATAGAGAAGGGAGAGAAGTCGATGCAGGATGTGCATCGATGCTGGGGCAGGTCGGTGCAAGTGGAAGCAAAGGGGGGAATGGCTAGGTCAGTGCAAGGTGGAGATGGCTTAAAACGGCGCACTGCAAAGGGGTGTAAACGGCGCGCTAAGGCCGCGCCGGTTTAGGGCCTATTGGGTTGAAATGCTTTTTGAGTGTAGGGCTAAAACTGCGCGGGGGGGTACCGCGCCGAAAAATGGCGCGCCGGTTTAGGGGCGCGCCGGATTAGAGCATGTTTGATTGATTTTAGGCTATATGAGAAGCCAGATGATTTTCTGAAACTTTTGAGGTTAATTAGGAGGGTTAAAGAGTTAATTTAGGTCCCAATTGTCCTGCAGACATGGCCAGTTCAGACTTATGCGAGGTTCTTACTCAAGCATAGTCCAAAATAGACTTGTAGCTGAAAATCTATCACAATTCAGACTAAGTGTTCAGTCAAAAATTGGGCAGCACCTCCCCATGCCCTGAGGGTTGCGGGGGCGAAGTGGAGACAGTCCCACAGCATCTGGGGTACACTCCTTAAAGCCGGGAATGTCAAACGGTGACTGGCAGACTTCGATGGAGGGAAAACCCTGAGGGCTAGCCTACGAGGGGCACCAACACTCCATGAGTCAAAATATGATCGAAAGGGATGACCAGTGAGGGAGGAAACCCTGAGGGCTAGCCTACGAGGGGCACACAACCCATTGTCACCACTAGTCCCCTAAGAGCAGTGGATTTAATGTTGGACCATAAGCCCTGTTGATGTTCACCCCCTGACGGCCCATAAAGGCACATGCCATGGAAGGACATGACCATATGATCCGGTGGTGACTCAGAGGAATGTTCCCCCCTCCCCGGTCCTGAGACTATTGTCTTCAAGCCAACAGAACACAATAAAGTGACCCGCACACAGGAAAGAAGAGATACAGAGATCGATTGCTCAAGAGCTATTCTGGCTAATTAGATATAAAAGGAGAGTCAGTATGTTAGCAGGTGAGTACACGAGGTCAGTGAATCGGCATGTTGACTTATAGAGATTGAAAGGGGCGAATGATTGAGTAGCCAGGGGTATCATATGTCGCAAACGACCATGATAGAAGGCCCCCGCACACACGTTATAGGGACGAATCTGCTCTCCTTGGTCCATGACTGTGGACGGGGAGATAGTGAGAAGCCAATCCCGGAGCCAGAGAGAGACGTATGCATACATATACCTCCGGCGGAGTGAAACATGGCGGGCACACGGTGCGCAAAAAAATGCAATCTATATACTGGAGAGAACCCCGGGGAGGGGGGATATTACTATATCCTTTTGGGGATACCCCAGGGCATGTTCGGCGCGTAACAAAGAGAAAATCCAATGCTAACACATACGATAGGAGACAATCGATCGGAGGGATTCGGAGAGAGGAGAGGAGACATCCAGAAGCGTTGCCACATCCCATATCATCTATTTCATTACCAAGGAGGGCTCAATACAACGCGATTACGGCACGGCTTGACATTGTCGCTCAGAGGCCGGCCACCGATTACACAGACGGGCATGAATCCCTGATTACAGAGGAGGAGGAAAGCTAAGGAAAATAGGAAGGAGACGGGCTCATATCATCACCCATCCATCCACATACATCCACAGAGATTTAACAAGAGAAAACAGCGGGGGGTGGCCGGGAGAAGTCGCCGGAACCCACCTCGCCCTTTCACTACGAAAATAGAATATCGGAGAGGGGTGCTTCTTCCCCGGCGTCGGGCTTCTCCATACAGAAGGACGGGAGAGATGGTGGCTCTCTGGCTCGCTCTCAGGAAGCTCCTTTCTTGTTCCCCAATCTTCCTTGCTCTCGGACCATTGGCCCTCTCCCCCGTCTCTCCTTTTTTCTTCTTGGTCGAAAGCCCTCTTTATATAGCCTTAACTGGCGTGGCCTCACCAGGCGTGCATATGGGCGCGCCGGTTTAGCGATGGTTGCCTCATGCGCGTCGGATTAAGGGCTTTGGAGCGCGCCGGATTAGGAGCTTTGGAGCACGTCGGATTAGGGGCTCCTCCATCCTACCTCCAGCATCTTTTGGCCCATTTAACTTGTCTAGGCTCATCTGTGCTTGTTTTCTTCTTTTGTGAGGGTTGGCCAAGCGTCTGGCTTGTACTCATTGTGCAGGCTTCTGCTTGTTTATTCGGGGATGGTCCTGAATGTTCTTCTGAGCTCTCGGGTCTTGCTTTAGCGGTTGTCCGTTGGAACCGAACATCTTTTCTTTTCTTCTTTTTCTTTGGTCTCATCTTTCATTCGACTTCCGCCATTCTTCTTTTTTCTTTTCTTCTCTACAGGCATAGGAGCACTCGATCAGAACCCAAGACCTGCAGACGTAGAAGTTAGGAAAAATTAGAAATATTTTTAGTGTCAACTCATGATCGAGTGAGCTCAACGAGATTGAAAGAACTTAGTTTACTCTGTTTAGTTTAGTTTCATCAATCTCGTTAAATCTGTTAATTATGCAAAGTAAGTTCTAAATTTACAATATCGCATGGGGGATAATTCAACCCCCCCTTTCTTATCCGCTCCCTAACTAGGCCAACAATTGGTATCAGAGCCACGGCTCTATTTTCTTGAGGTCTAACGACCTATAGAGAGATTCATGTCGACGAGTTTCTTGAGCAACATGTCTGGTAGTTATTTGTTCACTCTCCCTCCTCACTATAATGGTAAGAACTACATTTCTTGGAGAAATAAGATGTGTGCCTATCTTGGTTTTAATGAACTTGAAATCTAGGAAGTTATATGTGAAGGTCCACATAAACTTCCAGCAAATGAAACAGAATGGAAGGATAAGCATGTGAAGAAAAATGATGTTAATCTTAAGGCTTTGAATATTCTGAGGAATAGCATAGAGTCTGATGTTCTTTCCTGAATTTCTTCTTGCAGGTCAGCCAGAGATTTATGGGTCAGCTGGCGATGTATGAAGCAAATGAAAAGACATTGCAACAGCCACCCTTGTTGCTCTTATCCCCAAGAAGAACAATGCTATGGACATTTCTGACTACAGGCCTATTAGTCTGTGTAATTTTTTCTATAAAATCATCTCTACAATTCTCAATAGCAGGCTGGCCCCCATCCTCCCCAGAATCATATCCATGGAGCAGTCTGCCTTTGTGAAAGGTCGTCAGATAGTGGAAAGTATTGCCCTTGCCCAAGAACTGGTTAATGACCTAGGCAGGAAAACCAGAGGGGGAAATGTGATGTTCAAATTGGACATGGCTAAAGCTTATGACAGATTGGAATGGGACTTTCTCCTTGCGGTTTTGAGTAAATTTGGTTTCTGCAACCAATTCACTGGTCTCATTGGAAACATGCTAAATAACTGCTGGTTTTCTGTGTTAGTCAATGGAGACATGGCAGGATTCTTTCAATCCTCAAGGGGTCTTCGCCAAGGAGACCCCATTGCTCCCTCTTTATTCATTATTACTGAAGAAGCACTAAGCAGACCTCTGTCAGAGTCATTCATTTCAGGTCAGATTGGTTGGTATGCAGGGCCAAGGGGCTGTCCTAACATTTCTCATCTGTTATTTGCTGATGACACAGTTATTTTCAGTAAAGCTACAGCCATTTCAGTCAGAAATCTTATCAAGGTGTTAAGACTTTATGAAAGATCTTCGGGCCAGCAAATTAATGTGGGGAAAAGTGGTTTTTTCACCCATCCGAAAATTGATTCTTCAAAAATTAGATGCATTGCAGACATCACTGGTTTCTCTCATCACTCCTTCCCACATAAATACTTGGGTTTCCCTTTAGTTCTTGGCAGAAAAAAGAAAGTCCATTTTGCTGGACTCATCTCTGCAATTCAAAACAAAATTCAAGGTTGGAATGCTAAGCTTCTATCTCAGGGAGCCAAGCTCATTCTTATCAAACATGTTCTTTCTTCAATTCCTATTTACACACTGGCTTCCTCTCCCCTTCTTTCTGGAACTCATCAGGTTATTGACAAATGTCTTGCAAATTTTTTCTGGGGTGAATCTTCTCATGGCAATAAACATCATTGGAAATCTTGGAAAGCCATATGCAGGCCAGTCAGTCAAGGTGGTCTGGGCATCCTGTCTCTTCGGTAAATGGAAATAGCATTCAGAGTCAAAATGCTTTGGAGGGCCATGCATACTAACTCTCTATGGGCAAATTACTTCAGAGCAAAATACTTCCGGGGCAACCATCTTATGGAGGTAAAATTCAGAAACATGAAAGGTCATGGCCGAAGGTCTTGGTCTCTTGCCAAAAATCTCATATTACAGCACAAAAGAATAATCCTTGGGGATGGCAGTTCTGCCAATTTCTGGTATGATACTTGGCTCGGCAATAAGCCTCTGATTTCATTTGTTCCTGTTGAACTTATAACCAATAAAAATGACACTGTTGAAGACTGTATATTGCACCCGGCTGCTGAAGTAAAACAACTCATTGACAATTTCCTGCCACCTGAAGTGATCATAGCAATCAGGGATACTACCTTATCCTCTTATGCTGACAAGGAAGCCTGGAGTCTCTCAAACTCAGGTCAATGTACGGTTTCTTCACTCTATAAACATGCTAGCAACCTGAACCAGATCCACTTAAATCTGCCATGGCAATCACTATGGTCCTCCTGGCTGCCTACAAAGATCTCTATTCTCCTGTGGAAAATCGTTAACAATTGCCTCCCCACGGACTATAATGTACAGATGCTCGGAATAAACTTATGCTCCAAATGCTATTGCTGTCAACAGCCCCAAGTGGAAACCTTAAACCATCTATTCGTCAGCAGTGACAAGGTTGCCTTTATTTGGTCATCTCTCCAAAGCTCAGGCTTAATATTAGATGGTAATACTGCAAAGTCAAGAATTCTGAATTCTATTTCACACAGCAGCTCAAAATCTCTGTATGGTCTCTTTTCCCTGGCAACTATTGGCTACACAATGTGGGAACTATGGTCTACTAGAAATTTGGCCAAGTATGAAGGCCGGATCATCTCTAAAAACTGCTTGCTACACAAGATTAAAGCTCAAGCAAAGGAAATCTATTATTTATCTGGTCTCAAAGAAACTCACTCCAGCAAGAGGAAAATCCTCACTCAATTTGGCATTCAGAGTGTCAATAAAAGAACTCCTCATCTTATGGCAGTTAAATGGTTATGTCCCCCATGGCCATCTCTCAAGCTTAACACTGATGGGGCATGTAACCGCTCAGGAATTTCTGGTGGGGGAGGAGTAATTAGAGATTCTAAAGAAAACACCCTTCTAGCTTACTCCCACTACTACGGTCCTAGCTCAAACATCATCGCTGAAGCTAGAGCTCTTCTTGATGGCATTAAATACCTTTCCACCATCAATACACATCCTGCATTGATTGAATGTGACTCCAAGGTTCTGGTGCAAGTAGTTAGCAAACAGATTAATTGGCCATGGGCTATTCTTCCATATATCAGAGAAACTTGGGATCTTCTTTCAAATATGGATTCCTTGATTCACATATACAGAGAAGCCAACAATGTTGCAGATTCTTTAGCTTCTTTAGCTTGCATGAATAAATGTAATATTTTCTTTTCTTATCATGAGCTCCCCAAAAATGTTCAGGGTGCAGCCCGACTGGATAAGCTAGGCTTTCCTAGCATCTGTTTCTTGTAATTGTCCTTATCATTAATAAAATTAACCTCCTAGTGGTATCTTGGGAATGCTCCGTCTTGGGCTCATTCTCCAAAATACTCCTAGGTAGGGTTTTCTTAAAAAAAAAAAAGACATTGCAAGATAGATCAACATTAATGGCTCATGGTGAGGAGAGCTCAAATGAGGTAAATTCTGACTCTAAAAAACTCTCAATTAAAGAATGGCAATTAACATATGCTGAAATACATGACAGATGTAAGAAATTCAAATCTGAAAATAAGAAACTGAAAAAGAAACTTGAAGAAATTATGCATACTTCAGCTCCATGTGAAAATGTGCATGCTAATTCTTCTTGTGAAAAATGCAAATTGCTAGAATCAAAAAATGAAGATCTGAAGTCAAAAAATGAATGTTTAAAAAGCCAAAATGATTTTATGGAATCTAAAATAGATTTGCTTGAAGAAGAAATTTCTCACATGCGTAAAGAACATACTTTGATTGAAAAATCTAATAGATCTTTGGATTCTGAAAATGAATGTCATGAGTTACATGAGCAAAATAAACTCTTGTTGTCTAAAATCTCATTACTTGAAGAAACAAAAAAATATCTTAGAAATAAGTTAGGTTCATTGTCTGACGATGAAAAAATGTTTGGAAAGCTTCTTGATACTGAAATTGATAGCAAGAGCATCATGATTAAAAATGAAGATCTTAAAAAGAAAAATTGTGCAATGCTAATCCAGAATTCCTTACTTGAGAGTAGATTGAAAAGTTTTGATAAACTTGAAAAAGAAAATTCATTGTTGAAATGTGAGAATGAACGGTTGCTTGAAAAGAGTTCAAAATTTGTTGAAACTGAAAAAGTCCTTAAAAAGCTAATTGAAAATTGCACTCCGTAAATGGTGAAAATAAGGAAGTCATGGAGGAAAATGAAAACTTCAAAACAATGAATTGTTTGTTGAATGATAAAGTTTGTGCATGCGAAGAAGAAATGACAAGTGCCGAATTGCACATTTCTGCTCTAGAAGAAGAGGTACAAAGGTTAAAAGATGATTTGTCAAGATTTGTTAAAGGAAAAGAAACTTTAGACAAAATGCTTGGTGTCAAAATGAATTTTTAAAGAAAAGACATTGGATATTCCCCTATGAATAAAAAATCATTTGAAAACAAATTGACAACCTCATTTGTTCATGCTTTCAATATTCCCAGCACTTCCAAAGCACCTCCTCCTATTGCACAAATCAAAATTTCTGAAAGAACTTTGAGAAAAAGAAAAATGCAAACACAAAGCCCACAATGTCAAATAGGTTTCAAAATGTTCAAGGTGGGTAGAAAATAAAAACTAATACTGAATGCTTTTATTGTGGGATGTATGGCCATGTCATGGATGATTGTGATGTCATGAAAAAAGATGACCAACGTGCATGCAAAGATAAATATGCTTTCAAGAGACAAAGAAATGGTTCTTGTCTTTATTGTGGTAAACTTGGCCATGTGATGGAAAATTACTTTGTGAAGCAACATGATGATCTTCATGCCATGAATGCTAAATCTAATTTTCAAAGAAAATTCAATGATAAACATGTTTTTCATGTTCAAAGGTTTTCATCCTATAAGGGAAAGTTCTTTAGAAAAACTCCTGCTCATAATCAAAAATCATTCGGTAGATCTACTTCTCCTTGTTGTTTTCACTGTGGAAAGTATGGCTATGTTATGAAAAACTGTTGGTCAATGAAAAATGATGATTTTCATGCTTCTATGATGAATGGAAAGTTCAATTCTGATAAATTTAGATCTTTTGTGAATAACAAAAATTGGTTTGTGAAATCTCATGCATATCCAAGGAAACCGTATGGTAAAGTTGTTCCTCTTCAATGCTTCTATTGTAGAAATCATGGACATGTGCTTGAGGATTACAATATCATGAAAAATGATGACATGGAAGCGATGAAAATGTGAAAGAAAGTCTTTGGTAGTAATCCTACTAATCTCAAGGGACCCAAGAAGACTTGGATACCTAAATTTATCAAATGAGTTGATGTTGATGCAGGTGTGCCTTGAGAAAATAAAGAATGAAAGGGGTTCCAATAAAAAAGGAACAAGGCACACTCATTTGGAAAATCACGACCTTGCTTATCTTCATTGTCAAACTTGGTGACTTTGATGTTTTTACTTCTATGATTCTGTTATGTTTCTCATATCATATTATGATCTCTTCACAAGCCATACAAGCTCTCATTGAATGAATGTTTGGTATGTCAAATGGTGATATATGAAATGACAGATTAAGTCTGTCAGGAAGCTATCACTATGCGAGAGTTAGATCTTTAGATCAAGATCTCCGCCTAATACCAAAATTTAGAATTTGAAACTGTTTGACTTATGAGGAATCTTATATTTTGAATGAAATCAATTTGCCATTAATTTGCATAGCTTCAAATTGAATCTGAAAATTTTCTTGTTTTAAGAAGGCAAAAATTTCTAAACTGTGGAATTGTTCGCTCACTACTGCAATAAGGTTTTTGAATGATGATCATGGCTTAGTTTCAACTCAATGACTTTGTGTGGTTCCTTTGCAAAGGTCATAAGCTGCTTGTTATGATAGTCATCATGTTGTTTGATCAGTCCTTTGAATGCATTTTCTTAGGGGGAGGACAAACTAAAGAATTTGACACTTGATCATGCGCATCAAAATGCATTTTGCACATTCATACATATAGGGCATATCATGTTCAAACTGAAGCTCATATCTCATGCAATACTATTTTTAAATGATCATGGTTGAACATTTGGGTTCTAAAGAATATGGTTCTTCATGATGAAGTCTAAAATAAAATACTCATGGTTCAGTTCTAGATTCAATGAAGATTCATCTCTTGCATTTACTAGTTTCATGCTTACTTGAATGTTCTAGACTGTATAATTTGTAAATAAGGTCAAAACTTCATACAGACTGAAAATCTGCATAAAAAGATTGCATTGGCATCTTTGCACATCATTCACATTTTCTTCATATGTTAATCATGCATAACATTCTCTGAATCATATCATGCATACTTTGACGCATGTGTGGTTGCATATCACCTTGCATGAATGTTTTCTAAATCTTTGCATGTTTGCATGTATATAGTTTATAAAACCATTTCTTGACTGTTCTAAGACTTCACCTCCTTCATAAATAATAATGCAGTGATTTTGTTCATATGTGATACATGTCATACACTAAGGGGGAGGATTTGATTCCGACCGTGCATACATTTAGGGGGGTCATAGCTATGTCTTGACAAATTCATTTTATACATGCAAAATAATTACCATCACACTTTTGCACATAATGAAATTAATGGCTTTAATTGATAAGGATTTGAGAAATCCTTTCTAACACTTTAAGGGGAACTTAAATCTCTACATAGACATTAAAGAGTAATCGGGAGGAAAAAGTTACCTACCCCATAATAATGAATAAGTGGAATGTCGAACCTAGTAGCCGGGAATCCCCACTAAAATAATTGAGGAAACTCGCGCCGAACAGTGAAACAAAAATCCACAAGAAAAATCAAAATGCGTGACGAATCCTAGTAGCCAGGAATCCCCATTGAGACATATCAGGAGACTCACGCCGAATGGTGAAGTCCATTAAAAGAAACATAAACGGGGCTGTGCGAAGCTACCGATAGTCGAGGATCTAAAGTGAAAATGTAGAGAGGAGATTACCTTCTAGAGTTCTTAAGAAAATTTGAATATCCATATATTTTGAAGCTCATTATTCATTGCATCACCTTTCACTTTTGGGTATCATTGTGATGAATGTATACTATGAATTTGTTTACATTCATGATTTATGCAGTACTTCTAGTTATGAATGCACCACTCTTTTGGATATGCTTCATGTCTTACATTTTGAATTTGAATCACCTGCTCTTTTCTTAACTAGTGCCCCATTCAGGGGGAGTTACTATTAGTACTATGTGTGTGCATGATAGTTGTGCTTGTGTGCTTACCTATTCATACATTCCCCATTGATCTTGTTGTTGTTGATAACAAATGGGAGAAAAATGAAGGATGCTCATTTTCATCTTGATATATCATATGCATAGTCTTTTCATGATAGTAATTATGCTCACTTTGGCACCTCATGTGCATAGGTGGAATAGGTTGAGCATAGTGCATACACTTTGCATTTGGAAGATGAAGGTCATGGTGTGCATATATGCATATTTGGCATTTTTAGCATTCATACAGTGCATACTCCGAACTGCATCACTTTGAACAACTTGCACATTTCTTTAGGCCTCACAAGTTCATATCATTTCTAATAACCCCATTGTCAGTCATTTTGTGTTGATGACAAAAAGGGGGAGAATAGGTTGTGTGTGCTTAATGCTTTATCTTTCATCTTCATATATAGGTTCATTGAGTGAAATGCTTGATTAAGATCGATGATTGTAAAACTGTTCACACTGCTGTTTACACTAACTGTTCACACTGCTATTTACACTAAAATCTATTCATTGAGTGAAATGCTTCTGCTCTATCTTTTGGAATTCTCGAACACATCGTTTTGTCATCATCAAAAAGGGGGAGATTGTTGCATCCCCTAGTTGATTTTGGTGCTTGATTTTAATGATAACAAATTGAGTGTGCTTGTGTGTGTGTATCATTGAGTAACTATGTGCAACTTGTTTAATGAGTTAAAGGATGGCTTCAAGGTAAGTTTCTATGGAGATAGCTTGTTAGCTTGTTGAGTATTTTTGAATGAGAGTTCTTATTGAGCAATGTTGATTGAAGAACTCTTTGTTGTGTCCCTATGGTTTTGATGATAGCAAACACTATGAGTTATCATGTGTTTACATGAAAGATTGAATGATTACATATGGTCTTTGCATGTTATGCTACATAGAATTTCATCAGAGTGCATGCACGCTTTGTATTTCATCATAGGGTCCATGCATACTCACTGTTCATATGCATATGGTAGAAGTTAGTGCATTCACCCTAAGTGTCGACATTAAGAATGCATATGTCATAACTCTATCTGTACATTAGGCCGGTGAATATGTCCAAGGTCGGTGCACCACATGGTAGTTGGTTGGGCCAGTGCATATGTCCAAGGTCGGTGCACCTCATGGCAGTCTGTTGGTCTGTGTTGCATGAAGTCAGTGCATTCACTTATGTTCAGCTCATAATGTTGATGCATATTCATGATTCCTCATACTAAGGTCTGTGTATTTCATTACTAAGGTCAGTGCAGTCCTTCATGTCGACATGTGCTTGCAATATGGTCGGTGCATTACTGCGTCAAGTGAATACAAGGTTGGTGCAACCGTTATTGTTGCGCGCAAATGAGTCGGTGCATGCTGTGTCCTAGGCACAATAAGTCAGTGCAATCTGTCTTGCATGCACGTAGGCAAGTCTATGGATATTGTCTTTAGGCACATAGGGTCGGTGCAAGATCGCATTACGGAGAATAGAGTCGGTGCACATTCTCTTGTGTAATAACCTACGACGGTGCACATGTTTGCTAAACAGTGTCTAAGGTCTGTGCATGTATCTATGTCATCAGCTATAAGGTTGATACATGTCATGTAGAGTCTGTGCATGTCTCACAATAAGTTCCCAAAGGTCCGTACACATCCTGCTATTTTTCACTTAACGTTTGTGCATATTCTCCTATACATTACCCAAAGCTTGTGCATGTTTTCATACATATTGCATATAGAGTCTGTGCATCTTTGCCCTGTGTCAAAACAAGGATGGTGCTCATCCTTTGACAGGCAAAATAGGTATGTGCATGTCTTGTTCAAGCGTATACACCTCGGTGCAACACTCGTTGTTGTATGACCCAGGCTCGGTGCATAACTTGCACTCTTGTGACTCAAGGTCCATGCACATACTTCCTGTGTGATATATGGTCTGTGTATATACTGCTATACGTTACTTAAGATCTGTGCATTCTATGCATATTACGTTTTCTTGAGTCTGACCTTGTGTGCTTTATGAACAGTTAAACATTTGCTTTACTGCTTTATCAAGTCTGTGCAATCTTCATACATGTCTGACTATCGTATGTTTTGACATATTAACAGGACAACTGCTCGTGATAGTTAAGAAGGGCACATGATCCAAGGTGGACCGTCCCTGAAAGAAGTCGCCACGTGGATTCTCTCTTATCCAGACTCTGACGCGTGGCTAAGATATTCCTGAAACTTCTTGGCGGGAGTGTTCCCTCCACACGCCCAGTGCGTGAGCTCGTGGGTCCCAGGCTGAAGCTATATAAAATCCCTCTCCTGCAATCAAAGAGGAGAGGAACAAGAATATAGATAGAATAGATCTGAAGGAGAGACTAAGAGCAGAAGAAGAGTAGAGCTAAAGAGAGGAAGAGTAAAGTGTGAGAGAAAAAGAAGCAGAAGAAGAGGAAGAAAGAAAGAGAGAGAGAGCTCGAGAAAGAAGAGTGAAGCCATAGCTGAAGATCCATCTCTACTGGACTTTGGATCAGATCCAAGCCAGTCAGCTCCTGCGATAGTCACATTTGCTTTAAGATCGTTTCCAACTTTCTGGTGTTGTGATTTTCCATCTTTTGTTTTCTTTTAAACCTTTGTTCTGAAAGCAAGCTGTGTTGCTCAGCGTTGCAGAGGATTAGTTCCTCTGGACAGAAAGCTATGGTGCTCAGCGTTGCAGAGGATTGGTTCTTCTGGATAGTAAGCTGTGATTGCTCAGCGGAAGCAAGCTGTGTTGCTCAACGGTTGTAGGCAAGTTGTAATGTCCAGCAGTTTAAGCTGTGTATCAGTGAGAAGTCTCACTCGGGTTTGAGTGGGGGATGGAATTAGGTCTGCGGGCAGCAAACTGAACCATCTAAAAACCATTTATTCTATGGGTTGATTATTCACTCTGATCCGCTAGATGCATGCCTAGGTTTTCGATCTAATCGCTTATATGTCTATCTTCTATCTCAGTAGATGAATGCTTAGGTTAATTCCCATCTATGACTCTGAGATTATGGATGTTATGTTCATGCATGCTTAATTGGATTCTGTCAATAGCATAGATGTGTTTAGGAGTCTGCACTCTAGCAGTCCAACTATTTGAATAAGAGCACCATCGAACTTCATATCCTATAGAGCTTAATTGGTTTTAATTCTGCATCAGTGTCCAGTATAGTTTTTAATTGGCTATTTTATAGGGGAGATTCATTCACCCCCCCTCTGAATCTGGGCCTAGCACCCGAACAGTTGGTATCAGAGCGAGTCTCTGACTGTTCAGATCCACCGATCTACAGATGATCATGCTATCTTGCTCTTGGTGCGTTACTTATCGATTGCTTTGTGCAGTGAAACTATTTGCTATCTGTCTCAATGGCTCACCCTCTAATTTTTGATGGTTCTAACTTTAGTAATTGGTTAGGCGGCCTATGTGTTCACATGAATTCCATTAATCCAAATTTATGGAATCTTGTATCAAAAGGCCCACATAAATTACCTCAGAATGAGGCCAGATGGTCTAAAGAGGACAAAATTAAGCATAGCGAGAATGCTAGAGTTCTTAATATATTGAAAGCTGCAGTTAACACTGACATATTTCCTTGTGTTCTCAGGTGTACTTCTGGAAAGGAAATATTTGATAGAGTGACTGCAACACATGTGGAACAAGAAGAACAATGCCTGATGGCCAACTGGAGTGATAAACAGGATGAAACATCATCTCAGGTAAGCTCCGGATCAGAAGATATCTCGTTTAATGAACTGGTAGTGATGTATGAAGAACTGCTAGAGATATCTAGGAAAATGAAATCTGAGAATAAAAAGTTGAAGAAAAAGATTGATCAAAACTGCTCTAATTCATCTTGTGAAAATTGTTCAAAACTGAAAATGTCTCATGATGCTTGTTTGATTAATATTCAGAATTATAGGATACAATTGGAAGGTTTTGAAAATACTGTTTCAGAAATGAATGAACTGAAGTCTGAGAATGAAATCTACAAAAGACAGATTGTAGAGAATAAAGAAAAGGTTAAAAGACTTCAAGAAGAAAATCAAGCTGAACTTGTTAAGCATAAAGAACAAATTTCCTTGCTGAAAAATGAGAATAATGAACTTACTGTTAAGATTTCTGAACTAGAGAATAAACTGAAATCATTAGGAGATAATCAAATCCTACTTAATGAACTGGTTTAGAATGAACAAATAACAAAAGAAAATGAACAACTGAAGCAATTGAACACTGCTATATCTGAAAGACTTCTAGCCCTAGAAAAAGGAAAAACTATTTGTTCTGAAGAATCTGAAAAACTGTGCAATCTAGAATAAGAACTTGAGAAATATAAAACTGCAAATAAGGTCCTAAGTGAATGTGTTGATTGCAGTGAACAAGAGATTGCCAGTTATGAATTACACATTGTTTCTCTAGAAAAGGAAATTTGTGATTTGAAAAACTCTCTGTCAAAAACTCTCAAAGGTAAAAAGAAGTCAAAAGTTTCCTTGAAAGATGAAGTGGGTAATCAAAGTGAGGAAACTGACAACTTTTCTGAAACAAAAAGGGTCATGAGGAACCAGCTTTACACCACATTTGTCTGAAGTACTAATGTAGCTGGAACCTCTAGGAAATCTCCAAAGAAATCTGCTACATTTAAAACTCAAAGACAGAATAAAAATTCAAAAAAGAAGAAAAATAAACTACATGCTGAAAAATCTCAGACCAAGATGTTTTCGGGTGAAAGAAAGAATGTTAAGTGTTTTTACTGTGGTAAAGTTGGTCATGAGATGGATGATTATTTTATCATGAAGAAGGATGAATTGAAATCTGATAGAATTCATGCTAGGAATTCTAATATGAAGAAACCTTCTCATGTTCAAAATAAGAGAATTAAATGCTTTTACTGTCATAGAGTAGGTCATCTCATGCATGAATGCAAATTAATGGAACATGATGACCTCAATGCTAGAAAATTGCATGATAGGAATGTTAATGCTAAAAATCATGCAAATCATAAGAAGAACATTCGATGTTTTCATTGCGGCAAATTGGGCCACATTGCTGCTCAATGTTGGCATAATCAGGGAAATAAATTTCATTCTGGATTTGTTAATTTCCCTGTTAACAAAAATGTCTTTGAAAGAAACAATTTTGGTTCTAAGGAAAAGCACATTAGGTGTTTCGAATGTGGAAAGTATGGCCATACAGTCAAGGATTGTTGGCATGCTTAGGGAAACACATTTAATTCCAAATCTGCTAAATTCCATGTAAAAAGACATGCTTTTGATAGGAGCCTTAAAAGAATGAATACTTCATGCTTTAATTGTGGAAAGCCAGGTCATAAATCTGTAAATTGTTGGCTAACTGATAATAAGAGACAAAATGTTCATGTAAACAACAGAAAATCTCATGCTCATGCACATAGATTTCATGCTTATGTTGATGTGCCTAATAAGATCAAAAAGTCTGTCGTTTCATGTAGATATTGTGGAAAATTCGGACACTCTATGGCTGATTGTTCTCTGATGGAATTTGATGACTATCTAGCTAAGAAATTGTTTAGAACACTTGTCAAAGGTGCCACTAACTCTGCAGGACCCAAGACTTCTTGGGTATCTGTTGGTGCCAAATAGCTTGATGTTTTGCAGGCGTGCCTTGGAAGCTGAAGAATAAAGGGGTTAATAAACCAAGGCACCCAAGTATGGTAAAACCTCATTCTTGTACGTTTCAGGTAAATCAATTGAATTCTCTGACTTTATGTTACTGCATAATCTGGTAAAAGTGTTAGAAAAATTTTTGATTACACATAGTGCATCCTCATGAGCTACATGTTTAGCCCAAGTTGATACCTCTGACTGTTTTCAGATTGTTCAAAATGTATTGAAATTTCTGTCTCTGCTATTGCATGATTGAGTCTTTCTTCAAGGAATAAATGATCTGATTGTGTGACTTCTGAAGAGTTTATTTTGAAATCGTTCATGCATACATTAAGCTGCTGCTTGTGATGCATTTTGAAAAACTGAAGTGCATAAATCTGATTAAGTAAGAGTGTAACAATCCATTGTGATGCATATCAATTGTCATTCTGAAAATCATGCATAGACTTACTGCTCTTTGCATATATGGAAATTCATATCATCATATGTATTTTGGTCAAAGTATCAGTGGCAAGTTGTATACTGTACACAGTCAGGGGGAGTATGTCTGTTCACTTGTTAGTGCAATTCATCCTAGGGAAACTTTTGCATATGCATACCTATAGTGATTGCATTGCATATCATTAAAATTTGAAAAATCCAAAAAGAGTTAGTTCAATGCATATAGACAGGGGGAGCATTTTAGACTCATCAGTTTCTCACAAACTGAACTCTTCTTGTCTAGTCACTTAAATCATTCTCCCACTCTTATGTGTTGACTGGTTTCAGAATTATTCATCATCTGAATTCATACCTTTCTTGAAGCTAAAATCTCTGTCTGCCATTCCCTATGTTGCTGAAGGAGAGTTTCAATCGGATTCTTTCTTGTCACTACTTTCAAGCTGATCTGTCTGTATTCCAGACTCAGCTATTGAATTCTGAACTGCATTGCTTTAATGCTCACCTCTTGCTTGCCGTGACTTCTTTTGCCAACTTGTTCCTATCATTCACATCACTCCATTTCTTGTCAAGCTGGTCTGACTGATCTGGTTCTCTGTTGTGAATCTCAAAGAATCCTTCTCATTTGATCAACTCCCTGCTGCACTTGGTTGAAAACCTTCTCAAATTCTTTAAAATCAGAAACTCTTGAATATCCTTCTGCTCTCTGATTGTTGCAGGTAAGCCTAAAAATGCTTTCATTATGACTGACCTTTGTTCTGTTGATGTTAGTTGTTTGGATATATTGATTGAACTAATCTTGAAGAAATTTAAATTTGTGTACCTTGTTAATAAATCTAAAACCTTAAGAGACACTTCTATCATACAGGCTTAAGAATGTCTACTGATCTAGACTGGTATAAGTCTAATGTATTCATGAATTTGAATTTGAAAGCCTTGAAAGTATCCGAATCACAAGTTTTAATAAATTTCAACCAACCGTATCATGTAATCTCTGGTCA
Source organism: Amorphophallus konjac (assembly GCA_022559845.1). Classification (NCBI taxonomy): domain Eukaryota; kingdom Viridiplantae; phylum Streptophyta; class Magnoliopsida; order Alismatales; family Araceae; genus Amorphophallus; species Amorphophallus konjac. Next base: position 72,153 of record JAHNEJ010001998.1, on the reverse strand, counting down.
AAATCATCTGAAATCTGAAAATTTGAAATCAAGGTTACTTTGGCTGAGATACATGTTGCTAGCATTGTTCTTAAACATTAAATCTGTCTAAAGTTGACTAAAAAAAGGAAAATAAAAATTAGAGCAATGACTTTGATCACTGAGAAACTGGGTCCTCTTTCAAAGAAATGGAGTAAACCCATGTCATGAAGTGCCATAGTTATCTCTGGTGTAAAAATAATTGAAAAATCTAACAGAGCAATGGCATAATTGTGATTGAATAACTGGAGATTCCGGCCTCTAATCAAGGTGTCTCCTCATGTAAAAAGACACTTCCATTGCTAACTCTGTTCTCATAATTGAGAGGCAATACAGTTATCACACTGAGTAACTGGGTCACTTCACCTAAGACGTGTTGTGCCTCATGTAAAAAAGGTGTTGATTAACTAAGATTGCTCAGGAAAATAAATTGCCGAACAAAAGTAAACTTCAGAAAATTCCTGCAAAATAGTTAACTTCAAATACCATTAAAGGTGTTTAACCTCAATACTACACTATGTAACTCTCAAAGGAGCCATTGAAATTAATTGAATAAGATGGAAGATAATTAATCTGGAGTGTTATATGAATAATGGGTTCTCCTTTATTAAAACTTCGTTTCGGATATGAGTATTGAATCTGATTGACAAATTTGATTTATATCATGCTTAAACCTATTTTGTCATGCAGTTTAATACATAACCCTTTATGATAGGAGAGTCTATCTGTGCTTGGATTTATAACAGTGGTACTTGCTATAAAATTTCTTCTGATCAGTTACATCTTTGACTACTTCATCAACTTGCATATCTGTTTTGTTCCTAAAAGATCCTGTGCTCTGCTTGTTGTCTTGACACTCTTCCTCAATCTACTCTTGATACACTCCTTACATACCGTCTTGAAAGCTTTGTTTCATTCTGAGCAAGGAGCATTGTCTTATCTAAAGGAGAGGATAGGTGTTGTATAGACTGCATTTATTGCTTCTTAAAGGGGGAGGACTGGTGCTTGATTGTTTATCTACCCCTGTGTTTGCTGGTTTCATTCTTTTATCCAGGGGGAGTATAGCCATTCTATGCCTTAATGATGAAGTCAAAGGGGGAGATTCTAAATCCATCATTTCATGCCTGCTTATATTTCTCTCTCAAACTATTTTCTTTTTGATGAAGTCAAAGGGGGAGAATAGTTTGACATGAGTCAGTGTAACTCATAGTGTTGCCATCATCAAAAAGGGGAAGATTATTGTATCCTTGTGATTTTGATGATAGCAAACACTATGAGTTATCATGTGTTTACATGAAAGATTAAATGATTGCATATGGTCTTTGCATGTTATGCTACATAGAATTTCATCAGAGTGCATGCACGCTTTGTATTTCATCATAGGGTCCATGCATACTCACTGTTCATATGCATATGGTAGAAGTCAGTGCATTCACCCTAAGTGTCGACATTAAGCATGCATATGTCATAACTCTGTCTGCACATTAGGCCAGTGCATATGTCCAAGGTCGGTGCACCTCATTGTAGTCGGTTGGGCCAGTGCATATGCCCAAGGTCGGTGCACCTCATGGCAGTCTGTTGGTCTGCGTTGCATGAAGTCAGTGCATTCACTTATGTTCAGCTCATAATGTTGATGCATATTCATGATTCCTCATACTAAGGTCAGTTCATATGTCCAAGGTCGGTGCACCTCATGGTAGTCTGTCTGTCTGCGTTGCATGAACTCAGTGCATTCACTTATGTTCAGCTCATAATGTTGATGCATATTCATGATTCCTCATACTAAGGTCTGTGCATTTCATTACTAAGGTCGGTGCAGTCCTTCATGTCGACATGTGCTTGCAATATGGTCGGTGCATTACTGCATCAAGGGAATACAAGGTTGGTGCAACCGTTGCTGTTGTGCGCAAATGAGTCGGTGCATGCTATGTCCTAGGCACAATAAGTCAGTGTAATCTGTCTTGCATGCACGCAAGCAAGTCTGTGGATATTGTCTTTAGGCACATAGGGTCGGTGCAAGATCACATTACAGAGAATAGAGTCGGTGCACATTCTCTTGTGTAATAACCTACGTCGATGCACATGCTTGCTAATCAGTGTCTAAGGTCTGTGCATGTATCTATGTCATCAGCTATAAGGTCGGTGCATGTCATGTAGAGTCTGTGCATGTCTCACAATGTCACGCCCCGAGCCTATATTACAGCGGTAGACTAGCTCGAGAAACGCGAACAGCTGGCATGATAAGTCTCTTGCAAGTAAGAATGATCAGAGCACAAGACAATTACACATGAGGATGCAATTGCACAATAATTTACTCCAACTTCAAGTTTATTTCATTAATAATCAAAATATCCAAATACAATGACTTTTCATCCTTTACTAATCCATCAGACTTAAGGAAAAAGAAAATTACAAAGACTAGATCTAAACAATATTGACTTTCCTAAGTCTTCACTCTCATTTTGATAAGACATTCATTCGCTCTCGGACCCGCTACTTGTATAACTCAAATCCGAAGTTGTATCACGTCCATCTCCTTAAAAGATTGTAAAATAGGTAATGAGCACACTCGCCCAGTAGGTATCTTCGCATCAACACAAAGGCACTATTAAAGTAATTAGCGTTTTAGCTCTAAAGAATAAGGTACAATCATGCGAATGTGATCAATCATGCGATTAAATCAAAGTAACAAGATGATCATGTAAAATAGAATGAACGAGTATGATTTAGCAAGAATATAACAAGAACATGATATGGCCTTCATGAATAGGAATGTACTATAAAGTCTTGTATCAATCAAGAATGTACTCTTCACTTAGTAGCAAGTACTTCGTGAATTTATGTGGAATATCATGTAACAAGCTAGAAAGTCATGTCGTGCCGTGGATCTTCACTTATTTATCGAGAAAGTACTCCCAGCGTAATGCGACACCAGTAGCATCATACCCTATGGTTTATAATAGTATGTTTCCGACAATCAGTCGAGGGGACTACCATAGAGCCCTTGAACACAATCAGTGCTCGATCGCATCTTCAAGTATAAATCAAGCTACTTCCACGCATGTAAATAATATGGTCAAGAATGTATAATTTCAACAATAAGTTCAAGATAAAGTAATCCATCATAAGAATGCTTCTATTTGAAAATAATTCCAATAAACATATTAGAACTAGGTTATGCCATGAAAATAAATCGGTAGCATAACGGTACGTTCCTTAACTTTTATAAATTAAAATTAAGTATCTTGAGTAATATGACAAGTCCTAGACCTTCAATAATCCATCTAGGAACTTTGGAATATCAGCCCTTGGGTCAAACCTCGGGTTAAAGTACTTTCAGGAATTGTGACGGTCAAATAATGGGCCGTTACAAGAACATGACGGTCTAGTAAGGGACCGTTAGAATGGGTTGAATCCAGAAGGAATAAATTGGACTCAGTGAATGTGACGGTTGCATACTAGACCGTTAGATGAGCCTGACGGTCTAGTAATAGGCCATTACATAGTTAAAACCAGAAACATCGATAGTGCTTTCTAATCAATTAGGCTTTAATGATACAACCAACTCGGCGTCCTAGTAGGAATCCCAGGCTCACGGAGAATTACGGAGGCCTTGAAACCAGATTTCCTAGTCCATTGGAAGGAATATCCAATAGAGAGGTCCTCAAGTCCAAGAATGTGTTCCTATAGTGCAAAAATATGAACTAATGGTCATATACCGGAATATATGCCATGTACTTAAAAAAAATGACTCTATAGATAGAAAGAATGTGTAACAATGTGAATCTATGATAAAACTCCATCATTACAACATTTAAAGTCATGATTTAAATACAAAACTATAGAGTTTAGCCAATGAAACTAACATATACTTTAAAATAACTCAAAGTGCTTGAACACGCAATTCTGGTTATGAATCAATAAATAAACTCCAGGTTTATGAAAACATTTCAAAACTTAAATAACTAGGCTTATTCATAAATAAATTTGACTATTTGTAACTCTGTCTTGGGATGACAGAACACAGTATTCTGACGGTCTAATATGGGGGCGTTATAAATCTGTGACGGTTTATCGGGGGCCGTCAGAGTATCGTAACGCTCTACCTCTAGTCCGTCAGAGATTACAAAGAAACTTAAGTGTTACAGAGCATGTGACGACTTATCGTAAGACCGTTATAGTCATGTGACGGTCGAACTATAATCCGTCAGAGCACTGCTAACAGTAAAAATAAAAGAACTATGGTTTAAAACCTTTCATGCAAGAAGAATCAAAATAAACAACTACTCTAGTCATGATAGAACGAAGAATAGGCCATCTAGATGCATAGGTTGCAGTGAAATGAACAAGAGAATATCTTTTATCTTAATTTAGGCTAAGGGCATGCATGTATGTATAGACCTACTAAAGCATGAAATTCAAAGTCTATAGTGCATGGAATCAATCAAAACCAGAGGGCTTTTATCCCTATCATGATATTCTTGCCATTCATGAGATGACCTACCTTTTACTGGACTTTCAACTTCCAATTTGTGACTGCAAGACACGCCCTAGTTCTTCCATTCCTGTGATTTTTTTAGCAACTTCTCGTCGCTCTAACTCCTTAATCTCTTGACCTAAGGACATGAAATTTTGAGGGTAAGAAGGTGTAACTATTGGGAACAAAAAGTTCTAAAGAACCGAACTCTAATTACCTCGTTTTGATGTTCTAATCTCCTGATCTTCAGTGGACTTTCGTTCAGGTTCCTGGGTTGCTATGGTCGAACCAGCAACTTTGGTCATCTCTAACTCTTTGTGTAGTTGATCTCCTAGCACAAAAATTTGAGGAAGATTAGTCCTATGTATAAGGAATAAAAACCTCTAAAGAACTTACTTGAAATAATATCTCTTTACCTTAGTTCCACGCGAGCCAATGTAAGGGTCGCGCAGGTCAAAACTAGGGTCTATTTATAGGTTCTAGCTAGGGTTTGAGGATTAGATCGATTCTAGAGTCCTTATTAAAGCTTAGATCGACTTCTGAGAGTCCTTAACAAGTTTACTAGTCCTCCCATCTCAATCCCAAAGAGATAGACTAGCAAAAATCCAATCTTTTACTTGTTCTTCACCTTACTGAACTGATAGAGCATAACGGTCGTATCTTGGCGCGTTACATGACGGTGGCGGTCGCACGATAGACCGCTACATCCAATGTGCGCAGAATTCAACTAAATTCAAACTCTTTTATTTATTTTATCCATATAATTATCTAATAAATGAGTATTTATCTTTAAAATTCGTGAATAGGCTAAATAACCTTCTAGAATATGGGCCAACCTTAATGGGCTTGATCCTTTATCCTTTTGGGCTTCCTTTATCAAAGATGGATTAATTTATTCAACATAATTGGGCCCTAAAAAAAATCTCTTTATCAACCAATTAATTTTAAAAAATTCTAAAATAATCCAGAAATTATTTATAAATTTTGGGGCACTACACCCTCCCCCTCTTGGAAGAATTTGGTCCCCAAATTTAATACATGATTTATATGGAGAATGTACTTACAGTTGAATAGTTCCGGAAATCTTTTTCGCATAGCTTCCTCCGTTTCCCAAGTTGCTTCGGACGGCCATGATTCCTTCCATTGAATTTTGACCATAGGAATACCTTTATTTCTTAGTTGACGCACTTCTCGTTCCAGAATTTTTATTGGTGTTTGCTCGTACGTCATATCCTTCTGAATCTCCAAATTATCATAAGTGATAACATGGGAAAGATCATATACATACCTTTTCAACATAGAGACGTGAAATACATCATGAACTCCTGCTAATTGTGGAGGTAAAGCCAGTCTATAAGCCACTTCACCGACCCTTTCGAGAATTTTAAATGGGCCAATGAACCTGGGAGTTAGCTTGCCTTTGATGCCAAATCTTCGAATACCACGACCTGGAGAAACCTTGAGATACACATGGTCTCCTACTTAAAACTCCAAGTCGCGCCTTCGATTATCAGCATAAGATTTTTGCCTATCTTGTGCTACGTGCAATCTTTCTCGAATGAGCTTAATTTTCTCTAAAGAATCCCTGATGATGTCGGGGCCTAGAATTTTTTTTCCCCTATTTCATTCCAACATATCGGTGATCTACAGCTTTTTTCATATAAAGCTTCAAAGGGTGCCATCTGTATGCTGGCCTTATAATTGTTGTTATATGCAAATTCTACCAGAGGCAAGTGATCATGCCAACTTCCTCCGAAATCAATAGCACAAGCCCTGAGCATATCTTCCACCACTTGATTTGTTCTTTCAGTTTGACCATCAGTTTGTGGATGGAATGTTGTGCTAAAATTCAGTCTAGTCCCTAGTGAATATTGTAGACTTTTCCAGAATTGTGATGTGAATCTAGGATCTCTATTAGATATGATAGCGACAGGGACACCATGTAGCTTGACAATTTCCTTCATGTATAAGGCTGCTAGAACGTCCACAGAACATCGACTTTTTATTGGTATGAAGTGTGCAGATTTAGTCAATCGGTCTATGATTACCCATATGCCATCATATCCTCCTCTGGTCTTAGGTAAACTCATAATAAAGTCCATCCCTATACTCTCCCATTTCCATTCGAGAATATTCAAGGCGTGTAATTTACCTGCGGGTCTAAAATGCTCTGCCTTTACTTGTTGACACGTGAGACAGCGAGACACAAAGTCAGCTATTTCTTTCTTCATATTGGGCCACCAGAAATTTCTTTTGAGATCATGATACATTTTTGTACCACCTGGATGAATGGTGTACTTGGATTTATGTGCTTCTTCTAGGATTAGTTTCTTCGTATCTTCCTGATCTGGTACACATATTCGGCCCTTAAATAGCAATCTTCCGTCATTGGAAATAGAAAAATTCGGCCTCTGTTCTATGTTATCTTTAATCTCCAGTAATACAGGATCATCATTTTGCAGCTTGACCAGATCTTCTATCAATGTAGGTTGAGCTTGGATATTGGCTATAAAACAATCTTCTTCCTTCATGTCAATATCTAAGTTTAACTGAGCAAATTGAGGAATGAGATTAGTTAGTCATACTAATCATAAGACTTGATAACTTTCCTATTGGTTTTCTACTGAGTGCATCTGCTACAGCATTAGCCTTGCCAAGATGATATTGAATTATAAAATCAAAGTCCTTGAGATATTCTAACCATTTCCTCTGCCTCATATTTAACTCATTTTGAGAGAATAAATATTTCAAGCTTTTGTGGTCTGAGTAGACTGTGAATTTCCCTCCATAGAGATAATGACACCAAATTTTTAAGGCGAAAATAACAGCGGCCAATTCCAAATCATGAACGGGATAATTTTTCTTGTGACGTTTCAACTGTCTTGAAGAATAACATATTACCTTTCCATTCTGCATGAGGACGCATCCTAAGCTAATGCCAGACGCATCCGTATATACTTCGAATCCACCACCCTCCACCAGTAGTGATAGAATAGGAGCTGTAGTAAGATGGTTCTTAAGATTTTGAAAACTCTTTTCACATTCCTTTGACCAGACGAAAGGATTTTCTTTTCTTGTAAGTCTAGTTAAAGGAACAGCAATTTTTGAGAAGTCTTAATGAACCTCCTATAATAACCAGCTAGACCCAGAAAGCTTCTTACTTCTGATACAGTCGTTGGTCGGCTCCAGTTTCTGACAGCTTCTACTTTAGAAGGATCCACAGCGATACCTTCTTTTGAAATAATGTGGCCTAGGAATGAAACTTCCTTGAGCCATAATTGCACTTGTTAAGCTTGGCATAAAGTTTATGTTCTCTAAGTGTTTGCAAGGCTATCCTCAGATGTTCTTCATGTTCTCTTTTTGTCTTGGAATATACCAGGATGTCATCAATGAAGACGACGATGAACTGGTCCAGATATGGCTGGAAAACACTATTCATAAGTTGCATAAATGTGGCTGGGGCGTTTGTTAACCCGAACGGCATTACCACGAATTCATAGTGGCTATAACGACTTCAAAAAGCCGATTTATAAATGTCTTCTTCTTTAATTCTAAGTTGATGATAACCTGATCTGAGGTCTATCTTGGAGAAATATTCTGCTCCTGAAAGCTGATCGAAGAGCTCATCAATACGCGGCAACGGATACTTGTTTTTTATTGTAAGTTGATTCAGTCGCCGGTAGTCTATGCATAGCCTGAGAGAGCCATCCTTCTTCTTGACAAAAAGAACCGGCGCTCCCCAGAGGGATGTGCTAGGTCTGACGAAACCCTTGTCTAGTAGTTCCTGCAACTGTCTTTTTAATTCCTTAAGTTCCGTGGGGGACATCCTGTAAGAGGCTATAGAAACAGGTGCTGCTCCTGGAATGAGTTTGATAGTGAAATTCACTTCCCTCTCAGGTGGTAAACTAGGTAATTCAGATGGGAATACATCTGGAAACTTATTTACAATAGGAATGTCTGCTAGATGATTTCCTTGGACTCGGTAACAATGACAGAAGCAAGAAAAGCTTCACATCCTCGCGAGATAAGTTTGCAAGCATGAAGGAAGATATGATAGTGGGATGTTTCTTATACTTGATGCCAAGGAAAGAAAGTCTTGGAAGACCGAGCTTTCGAAAGGATATAATCCTATTTCAGCAGTTAATATCAGCATTGTGATCTATGAGCCAATCTACCCCTAAGATGGCATCATAACCTTCATGTCAAGGCATACTAAGTTTGCGGGGAGATTGTGACCTTCTACTATTACCTCACTATCAGATAATACTCGGTAAGCTTTGTTCTAGAACCTAAGGTGTAGTAATAGCAAGATCGGAAGGTAAGGGAACTGATGTAATTGGTAATGTTTTTGCAAAAGTAGTGGAGATAAAAGAATGAGAGGCACTAGTATCAAATAGCACAAATGCAGGACGGAACAAATTTGAAGGGTACCTTCCATAAGTCCACCATCCTTGGGTGCTTCTTCTTCTTCTAGAACATCATTGAGGCGAGCTTGCCTCTTACGTCCTCCACCAGACGATTGATCCTTCATAAGCGGGCAATCTGGCATACGATGCTCCCTGCTTCCACAACGTAAACACGCACCAAGGCGCTTCCAACATTCTTCAGCCGAATGGCCAAACTTCTCGCAAAATGTGCAAGCCGTGGTGACTTGCTCCTTCTCCTCTTTGGCTTTCTTGTGCTTCTGGGAACTTCCACCGTTCCCGCTCCTGGATCTTTTCTTACTATCACGGCTTTTATAGGGCTCTGTGATACTGAACTTCTCTTTCTTATAATGTCGATCAGATCGTCGGCTGGACTCTTCTCCTTTTCCTTTCAATTTCTTGACCTTTTCTAAGGTCCTCTCACATAAATATGCCCGCTGGACCATCTCCGCATAGGTGCGTATGTTTTGGGTCCTGAGCTGTTGAATGAAATCGGGTCGTAACCCGTCCATAAACCGATTGACCTTCAATAAATCGGTGCTGATTAAATGCGGTGCATAAGGTGTTAGCCGGGAGAATTGAAGTTCATACTTTGTGACTATCATCATTCCTTGTCGAAGAGAGGTGAACTCCATAGCCTTTCTTTCTTTCACATGCTCAGAAATGTACTTAGCACGGAATAAAGTGAGAAAACCATCCCATGTATGAGGTGCATCGACCGGAGGTGTACGTACTGACTTCCACCATGTGTGTGCATCTTTATTAAGTTGAAAGGTTGCAAGACGCACTTTTTCTTGATCAGTGCATTGGATGACGTCAAATATATGGTTCATCTCGTCAATCCAATTCTCTGCTTCGTCCAGATTAGAAGAACCATAGAAACGCGGAGGGTTTAAACTCTGAAAATTGTGATGTAAGTCACCATCCCTAGCCCCTGCGCCTGCCTGGGCCATAGTTTGTAATGCCTGAGTAAGGCCGGCAACCATTTGTTGCATGCCACCCCAATCTACGTGATGTGCCATTGTAATACTGAGGTACCAGAGAGAAATATAACAACTTGTTATTTCTTGTGGATTTGGAAGAAAATTACTCTTAAGGCTAATTAACTATCTTATCCCGGGCTCTACCCAATTCTCACATGGGTATGAAAATTTCTTCCTTAGTTCATAGGTAGGGGTCCTTAACCCTTGGACTTATCCTATGACATGATTCTTCTCCTTAAGTTCTGAGACTTAGTCTCTGATACTAACTTAACTGTCACGCCCCGAGCCTATATTACAGCGAAAGACTAGCTCGAGAAACGTGAACAGCCAGCATGGTAAGCCTCTTGCAAGCAAGAATGATCAGAGCGCAAGACAATTACACATGAGGATGCAATTGCATAATAATTTACTCCAACTTCAAGTTTATTTCATTAATAATCAAAATATCCAAATACAATGACTTTTCATCCTTTACTAATCCATCAGACTCAAGGAAAAAGAAAATTACAAAGACTCGATCTAAACAATATTGACTTTCCTAAGTCTTCACTCTCATTTTGATAAGACTTTCATTCGCTCTCGGACCCGCTACTTGTATAACTCGAATCCGAAGTTGTATCACTTCCATCTCCTGAAAAGATTGAAAATAGGTAATGAGCACACTTGTCCAGTAGGTATCTTCGCATCAACATGAAGGCACTATTAAAGTAATTAGCATTTTAGCTCTAAAGAATAAGGTACAATCATGCGAATGCGATCAATCATGCGATTAAACCAAAGTAACAAGATGATCATGTAAGATAGAATGAACAAGTATAATTAGCAAGAATGTAACAAGAACATGATATGGCCTTCATGAACAAGAATGTACTAGAAAGTCATGTATCAATCAAGAATGTACTCTTCACTTAGTAGCAAGTACTTCGTGAATTTCTGTGGAATATCATGTAACAAGCTAGAAAGTCATGTCGTGCCGTGGATCTTCACTTATTTATCGAGAAAGTACTCCCAGCGCAATGCGACGCCAGTAGCATCATACCCCATGGTTTATAATAGTATGTTTCCGACAATCAGTCGAGGGGACTAGCATAGAGCCCTTGAACACAATCAGTGCTCGATCGCATCTTCAAGTATAAATCAAGCTACTTCCACGCATGTAAATAATATGGCCAAGAATGTATAATTTTAACAATAAGTTCAAGATAAAGTAATCCATCATAAGAATGCTTCTATTTGAAAAGAATTCCAATAAACATATTAGAACTAGGTTATGCCATGAAAATAAATCGGCAGCATAACGGTACGTTACTTAACTTTCATAAATTAAAATTAAGTATCTTGAGTAATATGACAAGTCCTAGACCTTCAATAATCCATCTAGGAACTTTGGAATATCAACCCTTCGGTCAAACCTCGGGTTAAAGTACTTTTAGGAACTGTGACGGTCAAATAATGGGCCGTTACAAGAACATGACGGTCTAGTAAGGGACCATTAGAATGGGATGAATCCAGAAGGAATAAATTGGACTCAGTGAATGTGACGGTTGCATACTGGACCGTTAGATGAGCTTGACGGTCTAGTAATAGGCCGTTACATAGTTAAAACCATAAACATCGATAGTGTCTTCTAATCAATTAGGCTTTAATGATACAACCAACTCGGCGTCCTAGTGGGAATCCCAGGCTCGCGGAGAATTACGGAGGCCTTGAAATCAGATTTCCTAGTCCATTGGCAGGAATATCTAATAGAGAGGTCCTCAAGTCTAAGAATATGTTCCTATAGTGCAAAAATGTGAACTAATGGTCATATACCGGAATATATGCCATGTACTTAAAGAAAATGACTCTATAGATAGAAAGAATGTGTAACAATGTGAATCTATGATAAAACTCCGTCATTACAACATTTAAAGTCATGATTTAAATATAAAACTATAGAGTTTAGCCAATGAAACTAACATATACTTTAAAATACTTCAAGTGCTTGAACACGCAATTCCTGTTATGAATCAATAAATAAACTCCAGATTTATGAAAATAGGTCAAAACTTAAATAACTAGGCTTATTCATAAATAAATTTGACTATTTGTAACTCTGTCTCGGGTTGACAGAACACAGTATTATGACGGTCTAATATGGGGGCGTTATAAATCTGTGACGGTTTATCGGGGGTCGTCAGAGTATTGTAACGCTCTACCTCTAGTTCGTCAGAGATTACAGAGAAAGTTAAGTGTTACAGAGCATGTGACGGCTTATCTTAAGACCGTTATAGTCATGTGACAGTCAAACTATAATCCGTTAGAGCACTGCTGACAGTAAAAATAAAAGAACTATGGTTTAAAACCTTTCATGCAAGAAGAATCAAAATAAACAACTACTCTAGTAATGATAGAACGAAGAATAGGCCATCTAGATGCATAGGTTGCAGTGAAATGAACAAAAGAATATCTTTTATCTTAATTTAGGCTAAGGGCATGCATGTATGTATAGACCTACTAAAGCATGAAATTCAAAGTCTATAGTGCATGGAATCAATCAAAACCAGAGGACTTTTATCCCTATCATGATATTCTTGCCGTTCATGAGATGACGTACCTTTTTACTGGGCTTTCAACTTCCAATTTGTGACTGCAAGACACGCCTTAGTTCTTCCCTTCCTGTGATTTTTTCAGCAACTTCTCGTCGCTCTAACTCCTTAATATCTTGACCTAAGGACATGAAATTTTGAGGGTAAGAAGGTGTAACTATTGGGAATAAAAAGTTCTAAAGAACCGAACTCTAATTACCTTGTTTTGGTGTTCTAACCTCCTGATCTTCAGTGGACTTTCGTTCAGGTTTCTAGGTTGCTATGGTCGAACCAGCAACTTTGGTCGTCTCTAACTCTTTGTGTAGTTGATCTCCTAGCACGAAAATTTGAGGAAGATTATCCCTATGTATAAGGAACAAAAACCTCCAAAGAACTTACCTGAAATAATATCTCTTTACCTTAGTTCCACCCGAGCCAATGTAAAGGTCGCGCAGGTCAAAACTAGGGTCTATTTATAGGTTCTAGCTAGGGTTTGAGGATTAGATCGATTCTAGAGTCCTTATTAAAGCTTAGATCGACTTCTGAGAGTCCTTAACATGTTTACTAGTCCTCCCATATCGATCCCAAAGAGATAGACTAGCAAAAATTCAATCTTTTTGCTTGTTCTTCACCTTACGGAACTGACAGAGCGTAACGGTCGTATCTTGGCACGTTACATGACGGTGGCGGTCGCACGATAGACCGCTACATTCACTGTGCGTAGAATTTAACTAAATTCAAACTCTTTTATTTATTTTATGCACATAATTATCTAATAAATGAGTATTTATCTTTAAAATTCATGAATAGGCTAAATAACCTTCTAGAATATGGGCCAACCTTAATGGGCTTGGTCCTTTATCCTTTTGGGCTTCCTTTATCAAAGCTGGATTAATTTATTCAACATAATTGTGATAGTTAGGTGCGATAGATAAACACAGATCCAGAGGGGGGTGAATGGATCTTTTAAAGAGTTTTGACCAATTTAAAATTCGTATGAAATGATTAGCACAAGATCAGTGGACAATTGCTCAAACATAAAAGATACAAACCCAATTAAACTCTAGAACATGAATAATCAATCAGATCACGGTCCTAGCATGCATCTAGCGGAAGCAAGCAATCAAACAAACCACTGCACAAGGGATTTTTTAGGTGGTTCGGTCCACAGACCTACGTCCACCCCTTACTCCCAACCGGAGTGAGGCTTCTACTAGCAATCAGCTAGAAAGCAGACTCAGTCTGCAAACAAGTTGCTGCCACACAGCTTGACCAGGGGAACAACCTCCCCTCTTCCTCCCAACCGGAGGGACACCCCAAGTGACTCCCAGCCACTTGGAAACCAGAGACACACAGTCTCTCTTCCTCCAGACCAGGAGGGAATACCTGGACTTGCAACACACAAGACCAGAACCGGAGGACCAATCCTCCCTTCCTCCAAACTGGAGGGAACCCACAAGTGACTCCCAGCCACTTGCAACCTAGAGGTCTCGGACCTCCCTTCCTCCCAGTCGGAGGGAAACAACCAATGACACCCAGTCAAAGGCAACCAGAGACGCAAGTCTCTCTTCCTCCAAACCGGAGGGAACCCGACCTCACACTAGAGGATCGGAAGAACAACTAGTGAATAGTTAAAAGGAAAAACAAAAACGTAGCAACAGAAAGCTGGAAAAATGAAATGCACAAAAGCTCTCGCAGGAGCAAACTGGGTTGGATCTGATCCAAGGTCCAGTGAAGACAGAAAGACTTCTCTTCTTCTTCACGAGCTCTCCATCTCTCTTTCTCTTTCTTTTTCTTCTTCTGCTCTCTCACAATCTCACAGTACGATCTCTCTTCCTCTTTCCTTCTCGAGCTCTCTTCTTTCTTTCTGCTACTCTTTCTGCTTCTGTTTTCTTCTTCTATCACTCTCTGCTCTCACTTCTTCTTCTTTACTCACAGTCTCGATCAGCCCTCTTCTGTTCTTCTCAGTCACCTTCTGAGGAAGACTTCTTCTATATATATAGCAGCAGCTTAGGGCGTGTGCTTTCCACTTCTCCCGCCCAAGTGATGCTACCACGTGTCAGCATCTCAGCTCCTTGGATCACGTGACAGGTGCCCACCTCGAGTCACGTGCTCAGACACATTAACCTCGTCCAACAATCCTATCAATTAATCAGTCGAAGACAGTATTAGCTTAAGGCAATGTTCAGACTTCATTCAGCAAGTAAGGCAAGCATGGATGGCTGTACAGAGTTGATCGTGTGAGGCAAGACGAGTGTACAGACTTCTTACCACATGCTGTAATATGCATATATAATGCAGTGTATAGACTTTCGAAGCAGCAAATAAGCAAGTATGTACAACATGAGAGTGTATAGACTTGAAGCCCTTCAAGCGACCTCAATGTACACACTTGACAAATAATGTATGGACTTATCAGAAAGGGATGTGCAGACTTCTGTGTGATGCATGAAGCAATCGAATGTATAGACATGCAACACGGGAGTGTATAGACTTGATGTTTACATGCATGAGAACTCTATCTACATACTTGCTGTGATCAATGCACAAATGCAGTGTATGGACATGGCGTGAATGCAACAGCAATGTATAGACTTCATGTGTAGAAGACTAAGACATTGTACAGACTTCACATGAAGCGCTGGACGATGTACAGACTTGTGTTCGTTCAACACACAGGCTGTACAGACATTGAGGCGAGCGCTGTCCAGACTTTGAGGCAAGCTCTGTATAGACTTGATGAAAATGCATGGAACAACCGAATGTATAGACATGAAACAAGGAGTGTATAGACTTGGTGTTTACATGCCTGAGAGACCAAAGTACAGACTAGCTAAGCTTTCACTAAGTATGTATAGACTTGACCATGCAGACGACGGCACCAGAGTACAGACTTGAATGCTTTCGTTAAGTCTGTATTGACTTGACTATGCAAGGAGGAGTGTATGGACTTTAGAATGCATGAGACACCAGTGTACAGACTTTGAGAAGAACGATGCATGAACAAGCCTAGCATGAACAAGCCTAACCAATGTATAGACTTCACCCTTGAAGATGTGAGCGAGACACTGTATACACTTGGCCCTTGAAGAATGTACAGGCTCTAAAGACTTGAAGGCTACGATGTATAGACTTGGCATTATGAGGCATGCAGGCTGTATAGACTTCCGATGCCATGAAGACAATGTGTAGACTTGAAGCTTGAGGCTGATGTATAGACTTGGAGACCCTGAACCAATGTATAGACTTGAAAGACTTGAACACAGACACGCTGCTCGCTGTACAGACTTTGGGTGAAGGCATGAACAGTGAATCAATGTATAGACTTGGATGCTCAACGCCAATGTACTGACTTGCTTTCAAGGAATGCACTGCTGTACAATGTATAGACTCTCAATGTATGGACTTGCCAAGACAACTGGAGGATGTATAGACTTGCTAACGAAAGGGCTGTACAGACTTGAGCAATGCAAAGGCAGTCGGATGTATAGACTTCATGATGTGTAGACTTGTCAAAACAACTGAACCGTGTACAGACTTGAACGAGCAAAGTCTGTACATACTTTATTAAGACAACGGATGTATAGACTTAGAAGATACAGACTCTGTATAGACTTGCGAAAGGAAACGAATGTATAGACTTTGAAGCAGAAGCCAGGCAAACGATGTGTAGACTTGGCCAGAACGTAGGGAAAGGTATGAATGTATAGACTTGGCCAGAACGTAGGGAAAGCCGCCAATGTGCAGACTTGATCATCCAACAGTGTATAGACTTTGTTTCGAGCAACGTAGGTAAAAGAGACAATGTATAGACTTTGAACAAAGATGAACAAGGCACTCTGTACAGACTTAGAGATCTGGGGGGTCGACCCATCTGGAAGGGGGTCGACCCACTTCTAGACTTCAACAATCAAGCTTCAGGCAGGCTGTCTAAGGATGTATAGACAGTGCAGAGAGAGTGATACACTGGCTGTGCAGACAACACCCATTGTACAGACTTAACTTGAGCAGATATGAAATGCATGAGTCTAAGTCTAGACATTCATAGAAACAAGGTTATGAAATGCAGACATTCATTGACTTATGGCAGTTATGAGTTATGAAATGCACCAATGCACACAGCCTGTTCGATGTAATGATACTCAAATAAGATGTTCATTGAAACATTCATATGCAACACATGTTCATTGAAACATTTATATGCAACACAAATAGGATTATATACAGACTCAAACAGATGATGACTTATAGTGTTTGCTATCATCAAAATCACAGGGACACAACAAATCGGGCCCTAAAAAAAATCCCTTTATCAACCAATTAATTTCAAAAAATTCTAAAATAATCCAAAAATTATTTATAAATTTTGGGGCACTACACACAATAAGTTCCTAAATGTCAGTGCACGTCCTGCTATTTTTCACTTAACGTTTGTGCATATTCTCCTATACATTACCCAAAGCCTGTGCATGTTTTCATACATATTGCATATGGAGTCTGTGCATATTTGCCCTGTGTCAAAACAAGGATGGTGCTCATCCTTTGACAGGCAAAATAGGTCTGTGCATGTCTTGTTCAAGCGTATACACCTCGGTGCAACACTCGTTGTTATATGACTCGTTGTTGTATGACCCAGGCTCAGTGCATAACTTGCACTCTTGTGACTCAAGGTCCGTGCACATACTTTCTGTGTGATATATGGTCTATGCATATACTGCTATACGTTACTTAAGATCTGTGCATTCTATGCATATTACGTTTTCTTGAGTCTGACCGTGTGTGCTCTATGAATTAAACATTTACTTTACTGCTTTATCAAGTCTGTGCAATCTTCATACCTGTCTGACTATCATATGTTTTGACATATTAATAGGACAACAGCTCGTGATAGTTAAGAAGGGCACGTGATCCAAGGTGGACTGTCTCTGGAAGAAGTCGCCACGTGGATTCTCTCTTATCCAGACTCTGACGCGTGGCTATGATATTCCTGAAACTTCTTGGCGGGAGTGTTCCCTCCACACGCCCAGTGCGTGAGCTCGTGGGTCCTAGGCTGAAGCTATACAATCCCTCTCCTGCGATCAAAGAGGAGAGGAACAAGAATATAGAAAGAATATATCTGAAGGAGAGACAAAGAGCAGAAGAAGAGTAGAGCTGAAGAGAGGAAGAGTAAAGCGTGAGAGAAAAAGAAGCAGAAGAAGAGGACGAAAGAAAGAAAGAGAGAGAGAGCTCGAGTAAGAAGAGTGAAGCCATAGCTAAAGATCCGTTTCTACTAGACTTTGGATCAGATCCAAGCCAGTCAAATCCTACGAGAGCCACATTTGCTTTAAGATCGTTTCCAGCTTTCCGGTGCTGTGATTTTCCATCTTTTGTTTTCTTTTAAACCTTTGTTCTGAAAGCAAGCTGTGTTGCTCAGCGTTGCAGAGGATTAGTTCCTCTGGACAGCAAGCTGTGGTGCTCAGCGTTATAGAAGATTGGTTCCTCTGGATAGCAAGCTGTGATTGCTCAGCGGAAGCAAGCTGTGTTGCTCAGCGGTTGTAGACAAGCTATAATGCCCAGCAGTTTAAGCTGTGTATCAGCGGGAAGCCTCACTCTGGTTTGAGTGGGAGATGGACATAGGTCTGTGGGCAGCAGACTGAACCATCTAAAAACCATTTGTTCCGTGGGTTGATTGTTCACTCTGATCTGCTAGATGCATGCCTAGGTTTTCGATCTAATCACTTATCTGTCTGTCTTCTATCTCAGTAGATGAATGCTTAGGTTAATTCCCATCTACGACTCTGAGATTATGGATGTTATGTTCATGCATGCTTAATTGGATTCTGTCAACAGCATAGATGTGTTTAGGAGTCTGTACTCTAGCAGTCCAACTATTTGAATAAGAGCACCATCGAACTTCATATCCTATAGAGCTTAATTGGTTTTAATTCCGCATCAGTGTCCAGTATAGTTTTTAATTGGCCATTTAATAGGGGAGATTCATTCACCCCCCCTCTGAATCCGGGCCTAGCACCCTAACACTCTTAACACTTATTCAAGCTAATGGGGTTACCTTGTTTTGCAAGATCACACATGGAAGTCAAATGAATGCTTGGATGAGCATTTTTGTTGGTTTTACTTTAGTGGAGTCGACCCCACCCCATGGATTATGTTGACCCCACAATGTGCTTTTAATGCAGTTTTCTTCATGTTCTCTATCAAGGAGTCAACCTATCCTTTGTATAGCGTCAACCCTTCCGTGTTCATGCATATTCTTAATGGGGTCATTGTGGCTTAGAATGCAAATGGAAGTTTATGTTAATCTTGGTGAAAACTGGTTTGATGGCCTCATACATTTGCTTTGATGCATGGTATTTTCATTCCAATCTTTAGTTGTGTGAAATTGTGTAATATACATCTTGATGGTTGTGAAGTTAAGTTCATTGAAGTACTTTTGAGTAAACAACCTTAATGTGCCATCCTTGATGCATAAGTCTTTGGTTCACATGTAAACCACTTGTTTTACTTTGATGTTCAAGAAGGAAATTCATGGTTGTATCCTTGATGTCAATGGGCTGCATGTTTACATCATTTGGATCTCATAGAATAGGCTTTTCAATGAGCATAACTAGACAGGGTCGACCCCCTCTCTGTATGGGTCGACTCCTGTGCATGTGTTTGGTTTTGGCAAAACAAGTCAATGTGCATAGCGTGCTTGAAATGCTATCTTGATAAATTTATGATTATGCAAGTCCTTTTTGTATGAATTCAAATTCCATTATTGAGATCATAGCTTTGGGGATGTTTATGTTCTAGCTTGAACTACATGTTAAATCGTGTATTTTCATTTAGGTAATGGAAGTTACAAAAGCTAGAAATGTTTAACTTGCAAAACAAACCATTTTCCTCATGGGGCTGTTGAGGTTTTAAATGTGTTTGGGAGAGTACATCTTCTTGGTGTGGAAATGTGTTTCATAATGCTTAATAGGCTCTCAAGACACCAAAAGTTTGATCAAAGGTAAGGTGGCATCAATGTATATGAAAAATCACTAATTTCACTTTCTTTTTCTATTTTGCAGGTTTTTCGGCCGACCAAAGTAGAGGATCGATCGACCAAAATAGCCAGGATGAAACCTATTCAAGACAGAGGTCGACCTATTGTTTCAGTGGCCGACTCTATCTAGATCGATCGACCGAAATACTTGGGTCGGTCGACCGACTCCGTCAGGTGCTCCGGATACGGCTTTGAAAATCTCATTCAAAACTCATGAAACCCAATCCAAATGAACCCTATTTTGACTCCTTTTACCTTAGGGTTCTAATACACATATGTGCGGGATTTTGCAAGGGTTTTGCAAGTGCTATATGGGTCTTATGCACTCTCTTATATATACATACACATGAGCTATGAATTTGGAAGGAGAAACCCTTATGTGCTTATGTTTTCTATCTTGTAGGAGAAGAAAGGGAAGATGGAAGGAAGGATCTCAAGAGGAGAAGATTTCATCTACATCAAGCCATTTCTAGAGCTCGTGCAAGAAGAGAAAAAGGAGCGGATTGAAGAGAGGAACGAGAGGACGCTGAAATCACCACCATCCGACCTGAGTTTCAAGCAACGTCATCTATTGGTCTTGGAAATCAAGGGGGATAAACTCTACATCTTATTTCTACTTATTTGTGATGTTCGTCATGAGTTATATTTTGGTCTGAGCATGTCTTGAATATTTGTCTTAATTTTCTGAACTTAGAAATATTGTGTATGGTTTGATCGCCTGCGTGCGATCATGTGTGTGGTTCGTGCTATGACTGTTGCAGCATGTGTGTGTGTGTGTGTGTATGTGTGCATGTGTGTGTGTGTGTGTGTGTGTGTGTGCGCGCGCGCGCTGTTGGATTTAAGATCCAGAGTGTGTGGGGTTCATCCCCGTTGTTGCTGTGTTAACAGCATGAGGAGAGTTCTCCTCGTGGGGAGGTTATTCCCCGTGTGTGTGCAGGCGTCGTCCTGCGTGTGTGTTGGAGCTTGGCTCTGTGTTGGGGAGTTATCCCCGTGCTGGTTTTCTAGCGAGTGAAGCCTCACCAGTTTGGTGAGGGGTGGACGTAGGGAGCCCGTCGTGGTCTCAAACCACCTTAAAATTCTTGTGTCTTGTGGTTTGCTTTGTGGTTCTGTGTTTGATCACTTAATCCTTCGGTCATGATCGAGTGAGATCGGCGAGATTGAGAGAACTTAGTTTACTCTATTTAGTTTATTTTCATCAATCTCGTTAAATCTGTTAATTGTGCAAAGTAAGTTCTAAATTTGCCATATCGCTTGGGGGACAATTCAACCCCCCCTTTCTTGTCCGCTCGCCAACTGGGCCAGCAGAAAGAAATCAAGACCGCGGGTGGCCTCGGTATGTCATGGATGAGGAGTTTGGACCATAGGGGTGCTATCAGTATGGGGTGAATGGCATCAAAAAGAAAGTGGCCGGCCTGAAGCCTATCTATGGTGAAAATCTCCTCAAAGGGTACATCTGGTTCTCCGGTATCTGTATAATTGCTCAGCAGCTGCCTCTTATTAGTGATTGCATATGGCTTTTCATAATATCATGTATGAGAGGTAGCCACTCCTGGTGAGTTGGTAGGAATAGCCGGCTCAATGCTAAAGCGATGTCATACATATCAAACCAGCGATACCACTCACACTCAGGATCATCTAGTTTTCTTCTTTTGAATGGCCTTAGTGAATCCAGAGCTTTATAAGTAGCCAGCGGTGCTAAATGGTGAGCAAATTGTCGAGCATGTACATCTTGGGTATCTAACATCGATGTGATCGCTGTGGTCTGCTCCTCAACCTATTCAGTGGGTCCTTTCACAAAGTGGCAGTAAAGAGACCATGTAAGAGGCCGTCTGTCGGTTTTCATTGTTGACGCCATTGTGGCCCATGGCTCTTCCTCATCTCTTGCAGTCTTTCCTTAGTCGGCCCTTTATAACCAAGGCTGCCTCGAGGAATGAGCTTTTGGTCTCTCACCGGCTTCAACCTGCCTTGCAATCTCGCTCCAAATCCCTTGCTAGATTTGTAACCCATTTTTATCATGATATTCCATCCTGGGGTGTTCATCATTTGTTTCTTTTTTCCCTTTGGAGGTAGAAGTGGTGTTGGTGTCGGCATGGAAACTAGTGTTCGTGACCTTAATAAATCATGCCGTGGGTCGGCAAGGCCTAACACAGATAACAATGGCTTATTAGTCAGCCAGATTGAAGGCAATGATGTGGTCGAGAGGGCATCCATTGTTGGCAGAATAGGCATGCTTGTGACTTTGACGATCCGCCCCTTATGCGAAAACTTTAGGCATTGATGGTTTGTGGAGGGGACGGCGTCGAGTGCCTGGATGTATGGTTGACCCAAAATTCCATTAAAGGTTGGATCCATGTCTAGAATGTGGAAATCGACAGTAACTAACATAAGACCTAGCTCTATTCTCAAAGTAATCATTCCAATTGGTGACTTCTTGGTATCATCATATGCTGTCACAGTGATAGATGAAGGCCGCACTTCACTCTCAGATATGCCACACATTTTCAGAGTGCTAGGTGGCAACACATTAATGGAAGCACCAGTATCAACCAAGCATTGATTAACAGTCACTTTATTAATATTGATAGTGATACACAAGGCATACTTCCGAGCCAACTCGGGAGCTAGCTCATGTTCGTGAAATACAATGGTCAGCCGGTCACTTGCCGGAGTAAGGACTGATGCGATCTGCTCAACCGGAAGGTATTCATTCACCATTACTTTTCTCAGATATTGCATTAATGCTTATTGTTGGGTCTTTGACCTTTTGATCAACTCTAATATATAAATCCTCGCCAGAGTCTTGTCCAAATGCTTCAACAGATCATATTGTGTGTTCGGGATAGACTCTTATTCTTGCTCTTGCTCTTATTGTCTTGGTATGGGAACCTGCTCCTGTCGGGGTGGAAATACACTGTGGAATATCCTTCCACTCCGGAGCACCGTCGTTTGTGAGTTATGCGCCTCCGTCAGGTTGGTGATGGGTCTAGAGAGTGGAGGGTTGGTGGAGGAAGAAGGGATGTCGGGGTTAACTGGTGATGGAGTTTGAGTAGGCATAGCAAGAGGGGAAACCCTTATAAGGGGCCTTGCCGATTGGGGATCGACGGGGGTGACAAGTGTTGATGACGGTGGAAGTCTAGTAGGAAAGGGGTTGGTGGAAGTGGACGGCTCATAAGAGGTTGACGATGAAGGGGGAGTGGGTGAGGGGCGAATGAGGAGGGGCCTAGGTGGTTGGTAGGGGTAGGCACACGGGATGTTGATGGTGCAAGGGGTATTGGCGAAGGGCAAAGCAGGAGGGGTCTAGGTTAAGGGTTAGCAGGAGTGGCAGAAGAAGCTAATGGTGAGGGGTGTGAAGGGCAAATGAGGGGGTGTGAAGGTTGAGGAAAGGGGGAGGGTCTTGTTGCAGGTTGTGGTATGGTTCTTAATAGGCAAGGCAGTTGGTTAGGCATATGGTTGTTGGCGTTGACGGAGGTTCTTTCCTCGTGCCACCCTTATTGTAATATCATGGATCCTTCGGATCGGAATCCGAGAACTTTCGGAGCGCTTTTGCGAGTCCTGAATAGTATTTTACGATCCACTCGGATTTTTCCCCTGTATAACTCGCGGAACCCTATGTAGAGTGAACCGTTGAGTTTTGAGACTCCGGGACGCTACAGGTGCATTGTGCTCATTTCAAGGATCACGAAGGCTATTTTTTCGTATTTTTCTGATTTTATAGAATTTTGTGCCAAAAATTGGATTTCATAAATATTCCTAATTTCTTCTTTTTCTTTTCTATTTAACCCTCTCTCTCTCTCCTCTTACTCACGATCTCACTCTCCCCCTCCGTTCTCTCTCCTCTCTTCCCCTCTCCCCCGAACGCACGACCATGTCGAAGGTGGACGAGGCGGGGATGTTGTGGAGGCATCGTGGAGCGTGAAGACGCGAGGAATGAAGCATGGTGCTTGGCGCGATCCCATTCATGGATTCGAAGTGCCGGCGGGTTCGTGTGATGGTTTTCGGTATTTTTGGCACGCGAGATCTTCGGTGGAGGTAGGGGGATGGATACTCTACCCATTTCCTATTGTGGAAGCTCATGTGGGATAATGTGTCTCATGTCATGTCTCTTTTGACTTAGTTCTCTGAAGTTAATTTCCTATTTTGTTTTGATGATTAGCATCAATACATTTTATGTTTCAACTCTTGGATTTTGATAATAATAATAATTTTCTGAAATCATTCTTATTTTGACAACACTGTTAGCATATCATAGCTTCATGTGCACGCATTTCATACTAAGGTCGGTGCACGTTTCTGTAGAAGTGCATAACAGGTCGGTGCATACATCGTAGCAAGTCTGTGCACATTTGCCTTGTGCTAAACAAGGTCAGTGCACATCCTTCTTTAGGCAGAACAAGGTCGGTGCATACATCGTAGCAAGTCTGTGCACATTTGCCTTGTGCTTAACAAGGTCGGTGCATACATCCTTCATTAGGCAGAACAAGGTCAGTGCACATTCTATCTGTCTGCATACAAATCGGTGCATCCTTGGCCTTGTGCAAAATGAGGTCCGTGCATGTTTCGCATTTAGCCCATATAGGTCCGTGCACATTTTGGCACATAACACACATCGATCAGTGCATGTTTTGCATATAACACATATAGGTTGGTGCACATTTCTGACTTATGCATATGAAGGTCTGTACATGTCTGCCTTGCGCCTATATCAGGTCGGTGCATATAGTCATTTGCATAAACTCGGGTCGGTGCCAATTTGCATTGATCGCTTGAAAGGTTTGTGCACACTTCATTCTGTGCATGCTAAGGTTGGTGCATATCTCTTCTACTGCATATCGAGTTCAATGCTCATTCGATCAAAGTCCGTGCACATTTGCAAGGACAAGTTTGTGCATATTCTCGTATGATGCTACAAGGTCAGTGCATATGCATTCTTCGGGGTCTAATCACATGTGTAATAAAGTCTGTGCACTAGGTAAGGTCGGTACACCGCTAAGTCCTAACATGTTCAAGGTCTGAGCATTGAGCATGCAATCTATGTGTTTAACTAAATATATGTTGTTTAAATTGTAGGATTAATTACTACGTATCTGGAAACAACAGAAACTTAAGTAGTCACGTGATCCCAGGACAATAAGTGGCATGTGATCCAAGGTGGTTCTCCAATCAGATCTTTCTGACACTCGGGCCATGCACTTCTATCATTTGACACGTGGAAAGGGCATCTGCCTCTGTTGACATGTGGAGCTTCACCAGAGCATCTTCTACTGATTTTTGGGCGGGAAACGTGTTTCCCACGCGCCCTCTTCTCGCGAGAATATATAGAGGGATCAGATCTCTGAGAAAAATAGAGAAGAAAAGGGAGATTGAGCAGAATAGACATGCAGAGTGAGTGTGAGAAGCAGAGAAGAAGTAGAAAGAAGAAGCTGCGGTAAAGGTCAAGGAAAGCATAGCATCGTAAGCTGGTTTGATCGTCTAAGTGAGAAGAGAGTTCATCTTTGTAATTGACTCCTGGATCAAATCTAGAGTCAATCTGCTCCTAGAGAGTTACATTGTTTTCTCATTTCGTTCTTTCCATTTTATTTCCTGAATTCTCTTAAGCTATGTGTCAGCGGGCGAGGGTGAAACCTCGGACAGCGAAGCTGTAAGGCTCAGCGGTCTGGGATCTAATCCCCAAAGCTATGGATCAGCGGTCTGTAGGGATTATATCCCCGAAGCTGTGGATCAGCGCACTCAAGCTGTGTGAGAGCAGTAAGCCTTACTCAATTGAGTAAGGGGTGGATGTAGATCTCTGGATAGAGATCGAAGCACCTAAAAATTCTCTTCTCTTGTGTGATTGTTTTGTGCTCCAGTGTGTTTACAGCTTCTGTCTGCTCGATGTTTAGATGAATGCTTAGGAGCATTTAAGAGTAACATGCTTTCACTTGTTAAAATTGCTATCCGAGATTATTGCTAAAGCTTTTCATCCAGTAGGTATATCAAAAGGCATGGTTGAAAGGATAAGCTACGCTTATCTGGAATTCCACCTCTTGCGTGAGGTTAGCCTCTGCCATCGTACTATACCTAGGTGTTTGGCTGACTGTTGAGTGCAATCATCTGATCTCTCTTGATATTGCTGAAATTCATCTCTTATAGAATTTGGAGATTCTATCTGACATTTTACAGTAATTTTTCTAGCTGTTATTGAGCATTGCCCTTCGTGCATACTTGTTAGCATGTTAATTTGTTCTAAAACTTGCATCTCTTGTTTGATTTACAGTGGTTAGTTGTTATTCCGCATTGTCTTTAACTGCTGTAGATTTTTAGGGGTAGATCTATTCACCCCCCCTCGAGATCTTAGTGTCCATCCGTTCCAACACGTGGTATCAGAGCCTAACTCTCCCTTAAGGCTTTACATCCCGGAGAGATTTGTTATGGATGCTAAAGGATTGATCGCTGAGAGTCATTCTACGAGTAAGCCACCATTCTTCAATGGTAATAATTATGCTTACTGGAAGAATAGGATGCAGGTCTTCCTACGTGCTAGGGACTACGAGATCTGGAAAGTAGTCAGTAAGGGTCCTTTTGATTTGCCTCCAGATGAAGACC
Source organism: Amorphophallus konjac (assembly GCA_022559845.1). Classification (NCBI taxonomy): domain Eukaryota; kingdom Viridiplantae; phylum Streptophyta; class Magnoliopsida; order Alismatales; family Araceae; genus Amorphophallus; species Amorphophallus konjac. Next base: position 46,072 of record JAHNEJ010001998.1, on the reverse strand, counting down.
TCTGGACTAAGGAGCATATCGGGGTGCCATTAATGCTATACAATGTACACTTCATCCCACCGAATTTTCCAGAGTCTCTTCTTGCAACACTGCTAAGGAGATATGGGATAAGCTAGAGGTCATTTATGAAGGGACATCTCAGGTTAGAGAAACCAAAGCCAACATGTTAGTCTCTAAGTATGAGGCTTTCAAAATGAAGCCTGAAGAGTCAATATCTGAGATGTATGCGCGTCTGAATGTGATTACCAATAGCTTAAGAAGTCTGGGAAAAACCTATAGTGAGTACGAGTTGGTTAGGAAAATTCTAAGGTCCCTGACACCCATCCGGCACACTAAGGCCACTGTAGTGGAGGAGTCTAGGAACTTAGCTACGACCACTGTAGATGAGCTCATTGGTTCTCTCATGACATATGAGTTGAACCTTAAAAAAGTTGATGAGTCTGAAAAGAGAAGAAAACCCTTAGCTCTTAAAGCTAATTCTAGCAAAGGGTCATCTAGTGAGTATAACTGCACTAGTTCTGAGGAAGATCAGGATGAATTTACAATGATTACTAGGAAGTTCAAGAAATTCCTGAGAAAAGAAGGGAAAGGGCTGAGAAGAAAATACTTCTCTGGAAAAAGACAGTCCAAACATAAATCTGATAATGTTAAGAAAACTGATTCCATAGTTTGTTACAATTGCAGGAAAGTAGGAGATCTCAAGGCAGATTGTCTTGAGCTCAAGGATAAGCAGCCCAGGTGGAAGAACAAAAAGGGAAGAGCCATGATTAGCACCTGGAGTAATGAAGAAGAAGAAAGTCAGAGCAGCTCCTCTGAAAGTGAGAAAGAAGAGAAGATATGTCTGATGGCAAAGAGTGATGAAGGCAAGGAAGATGATGTCGAGGTATTATCCCCATTTAAAAACTTTACACATAATGAATGGGAAGATGTGTATGCTGAAATCCTTGAAAAATATGAAAACATGCGTAGGGAGAACATACATTTGAAAAAGAAACTGAATTCATTAGTTAATGATACTTCTTTGTCTGATAAGATTGCATGTCTAACAACTGGAAACTTAGAGCTGAAAAACTCCCTTAATGAAGCTGAATGTAGAAACAGCATGCTAACTGATTTAAAAATTGAAAATAAGAATTTGCTGAACTCCATTGATGAACTTAAAATGAGAATACATGAATTTAAGGAATAAACTAGAACAACAACTAAAAATTATGAAGCCATCAATGGTGTAAATGCTGAACTCAAAAAGGTCAGTGAAAATCTGGAACAAGAAAACAAGGATAAGCAAAAATCCCTTGAAGGCATGACACAAGGAACAAAAAATCTAAATGCCCTCTTAGAAACAAAAATAAACCTTAGAAAGGGAGGTTTGGGTTTCAACCCAACAAATCAGAAAAGGTTTAATGTTAGGTCAATTTATTTTGTGGCTGAAAAAGGAACATCACAACCTTTGATTCAAATGACTTCTGGTGACAATCTGAGATCAGTTGAGAAAGTCAAGCCCAATGCCAAAGACAAGGGCAAAGGGAAGATAGAGGTGTCTAGGGAATCTTGCTCACACACTCCCACACCTCAGATCAAGGGATGGGCTAGGATTCATACTGTTAAGGCTAGAGTCCAAGGAAAATCCAAGTCCAAAACTGTCCAGCCTCAACAGAAAGTCAAGAGGCACTTCCAAACCTCATCCAACCCGTAGCCCTACTGGGTTCAAATCCTTTGAGAAAGGCCTAGGCAGAGGCATCTCAGGACGTGGTCAATATCAGAATACTTCAAACCATCCTCCTTTATATAAATCCTATTACCACTACTCTGATGGAAGAGGTCAAGGCAACCTCTACACAAGGCAATGCAGTTCCAGAACTCCTACTCTACACAGATGCATGGACTCTATCCTTGGAACTCCTATGTGCAACCCAGGCACAAAATCTTTAGAAGCTAGAACTCTTATGGCTTTGTCAAATTCATGCCAAAACAGTCTAGGGTTCTCTATGCTCATACTACTTCCAATACTCATTGGACTGACCACTGGAAAGGAAACTTTCAGAATGGGCTTAAGAAGAAAACTGCTACACCTCAAAATAAATCTTCCAAAATTAATGGTGATAAGAAAAAACAGACCAAACTGAATGATAAGAAATCCACAACTGACATGAAGAAGCCAAATCAAATATGGATACCAAAACATTTACTTTCTTGTTTGCATGAAACAAATGCTTTTATGGGACCCAAGAAGCTCTAGGTTCCAAATCATTCTACTTAATTCCCTTGCAGGTATGTCTGGCAGCCAATCATAACAAGTGGTATTTGGATAGTGGCTGTTCTAGGCACATGACCGGACATAAAGAAAAATTCTGCATGCTGGTGAAGAAAGATGCTGGTCATGTTACATTTGTAGGTAATACCAAGGGAAGGATTATTGGATTGGGAAAGGTTGGTAAGTGTTCTTCCTATTTAATTGAAGAAGTTTTGTTAGTTGAAGGTTTAGCATATAATCTTCTTAGCATAAGTCAACTCTGTGACAGAGGTCATAAAGTTATATTTGATTCTCTTGCATGCACCATCTATGAACCCAATTCTGAATCTGTAAAATTTATTGGCAAGAGAGTTAAAACATCTATATGGTAGACTTAGATGATGTAGCACACTCGAATCTCTATCTTAGTGTTAATAAGGATGACCTTGCCTACATGTGACATCGTAGATTAGGTCATGCCAGTTATAGTGTGCTTCATAAACTTAATAAACACGGTATGGTAAAAGAGCTTCCTGAAATTTCTTTTAAAAATGACAATAAAATCTGTGAGGCATGCACCCAATGTAAACAGACTAGAAAATCTTTTAAATCTAGAACTGAAAACCTATCTTCTAAACCATATGAGCTAATTCACATGGACCTATTTGGACCCACTAGGTCAATTAGCTTATCTGGAAAAAGATATAGTTTTGTGCTTGTTGATGATTTCTCTAGATTTACTTCGGTTTTCTACTTGTCTCACAAAAATGAAGCTTTTGAAGAATTTCAGAAGATCTTTTATAAAATAAAACAGACCAATGATCATGCTATTTTGAATATTTTATCTAATCATGGTGGTGAGTTTGTTAACTCACAATTTGATGATTTCTGCAGGGAGAATGGCATCACTCACAGGTTCTCCTCACCAAGAACTCTAGAGCAGAATGGAGTAGTGGAAAGGAGAAACCGAACCATAGTTGAAATGGCTCAGATTATGCTGGTAGAAGGGAACCTACCAAGGAAGTTTTGGGATGAGGCTGTTAACACTTCATGTTACATCATTAATAGAGCCCTGGTAAGACCCACTACTTAAATGACTCCCTATGAGATTCTTAAAGGTAAGAAACCTTCTCTAGCTCATTTCAAGGTTTTCGGTTGTAAATGTTTTGTTCATATAAACTCCAAACGAGACCTTGATAAGTTTGAACCCAAAAGTGAACCTGGAATTTTTTTAGGTTATTCGGAACATTCCATAGCCTATAGGATATATAATCTCAACTCTAAAACTGTTGAAGAATCTCCTCATATAGTGTTTGATGAGTCAGAAAATAAAACTGACATCAGTTTATGTAGGGACAAAGTAGATGGAGAAATTGTGCAGACCAAAGAGGCACCAGATGGAGATTCTGCAGAAGAACTGAAGCAGAAAAATCTTACTCTCAGGGGGAGGTAAGTGAAAATCCAGTTATTCCAGTTACCAATAGTAAATTTCTTAGAGACCATCTACCAGAAAACATTATTGGTAACTTGAATGTACCTACGAGAACTAGAGCTCATTTAAGAATTGAAAATGAACTGAATTCATTTGCTTTAGTATCTCAAATTGAACCAAAGAACATAGAGAGTGCCCTTCAGGATGAACACTGGATTAATGACATGCATGAAGAACTTAGTCAATTTGATAGGAACAAGGTCTGACACTTAGTTCCTAAACCCTCTCATGGCATTTTTATAGGCACTAAATGGGTCTTTCGGAATAAAACTGATGAGCAAGGTAACATAGTAAGAAATAAAGCTAGGCTGGTAGCTCAGGGATACAACCAAGAGTACGGTATTGACTTTGAAGAATCGTTTACCCCTGTAGCTAGGCTAGAAGTCATTAGAATTCTTTTACCAATTGCATGCAATTTAGGAATAACCCTCCAGCAGATGGACGTCAAATCTACATTTTTAAATGGGGAAATAAAAGAGGATATTTTTGTAAGACAACCTCCTGGTTTTGAGTGTATTGATTTTCCTGACCATGTCTATAAGCTTGACAAGGCACTCTATGGATTGAAGCAAGCTCCTCGAGCTTGGTATGACAAACTGAGTAAGTTCCTCACAGAAAAGGGATTCTCCAGAGGTAAGATTGACCAGACATTATTCACAAAGGTATGTGACAAAGAAATTCTGATCATTCAAATTTATGTAGATGATATAGTGTTTGGGTCAACTAATTCATTCATGTGTAAGGAATTTTCAGCATTAATGATTAGTGAATTTGAAATGAGCTCAATGGGTGAACTAAATTTTTTTCTTGGGTTACAGGTCTGTCAGACTAAAGAAGGAACGTTTATAACTCAAGAAAAGTATATCAAGGATCTACTGAAGTAATTCAAGATGGAAAACCTCAAAGCAATAACTGCACCAATGGGAACATCTACAAGCCTGGATACTGATCCAAAAAGTAAAACGGTAGACCCCAAACTATATAGAGGTATGATCGGATCCTTGTTATATCTTACTGCTTCTCACCCTGATATTCAATTTTCAGTATGTTTGTGTGCTCGATTTCAAGCATATCCTAAGGAATCACATTTGATAGCTGTGAAACGGATTTTTAGGTATCTATCTGGCACCATGGACTTAGGCTTATGGTATCTTGCTAAGTGTGAGATGGACCTTATAGCTTACACTGATGCAGACTATGCTGGGTGTAGGATAGATAAGAAAAGCACTAGTGGATACTATCAATTTCTAGGTGGGTGTCTAGTGTCTTGGGCATCTAAGAAACAGCACATTGTCGCCTTATCCATTGCTGAGACAGAGTATGTGGCTGCAGGAAACTATGCTGCCCAAGTCCTCTGGATTAAACACCATCTAATTGACTATCTTATAAATCTTAGTTGCATTACAATTCTTTGTGAGAACACAAGTGCTATTTTCTTAACCAAAAATCCTGTTCACTATTCTAGGACTAAACATATTGAAATCAAATATCATTTTCTTAGAGATGAAGTAAGTAAAAAGGAAATTGTTCTAGAGTTTGTTGAATCTGAAAGACAAATTGTTGATATTTTTACCAAGCCTCTTGGTAATGAAAGATTCAAATTTCTAAGAAGAGAACTTGGTCTTTGCAAATTCTTAGCATGAGCTCTTGATCACATTTGTTTCTAAACTTTGTATTCTTAAATGCTGCATGTGTGATGACTGTTACTGAATTTTCTGAATGTCTGTCTGTTGCATTTCATTGTTAACCCATAGGTATATTAAATGGTAAGTTGGGAGAAGGACAGATATTGTCTGTCTGAAAACCCACACTATGCGTAGAGGCTAGCCCTTCGCCTAGTACCATGGGTCAACATTGCATACATCTAGATTAAGACATGAAATCATCTTAGAAAACTTCATGCATACATTGAGGGGGAGCTTCGAGTTCATCATGTCATCCTTGGTGGTCTTGAGAATACAGATAGATACCACATATATAGTTTTCATTCATGATCATCTCATATATTCACTTTGTGAGGGGAGCATTGAATAAAATTTGAATCCGAGCTAGTCCATAGGTCAGCTTCTGAATAATTCATTTGAGCTCACTTTCTGTCAGTTCTCCATTTATCTTACCTATTCTCATCCTTGATATCAATATCTGAACATTCCTTGGAATCATTTTCTGAATCTGAACAAATGACAAACTGATAGACATGTTCATTAATCTAAGCTTCTGAAATCAAAATTCTTTTTTTATAAGAAGCAGTAATGAACCTTGAATGAATTGCTGGTTTAAACTTAATGAGCTTTAGCGACTAAAAACCAAACTCAATGAAGAAGGAATGTGGAATACTTTTAATAGTTCTTAACCATTTCATGCATGTCATGTTTAATTGAGTCTTTCAGAATCTGAATTTATCTAGACTCAGGTTAAATTGGTTGAGAAGATCTGAAAACATGTATTGTTCTTAAACAACACCTTCTGAAAATTAAATGGGCAGCTGTGTCAAAATGATGAATCATATATTCTAAAGGCAGAGCAATGATTGAATGCACTAAGAAACTGGGTACTTCATCATGAAATGAAGAAAAACTCATGTCATGAAGTGCTTCAAGTTATCTCTGTTCAGAAAATTAAAAGGTTAGTTCCACTGAGTAACTAGGGGTACTTTTTTTTTTTTGAAAAACCCTGCCTAGGGGTGAGTGGGAGAGTGCACCCCTTACCAAAGGTAAGGAGAATAGCCACTCCACCACCCAATCCTAGGAGGTAAGTTTTATTAATAACTAGAAGAATAAAGTCAATTACATCAGGCGGATGCTAGGTATTCCTAGCTTATCCAGTCGAGCTGCATCTTTGACAAAGTTTGGTAGCTCATGGTAAACAAAAAAAGAATTACATTTGGAGCTACAAGCTAAAGATGCCAAAGAATCAGCAACATTATTTGCTTCTCTAAAAATGTGCGAGATAGTATCTACTGTGGAGAGGATGTGCTAGATGTCTCTAACATAAGTGAGAATGACCCGCGGGCAAGGGATTTCCTTTTTGACACTCTGAATTAAAACCTTAGAGTCACACTATAAACGTGTACCCTTATGCAAAAAGGTGGACACTATACCTGAGACAAAATAGTAGATCTTGCTAATTAACTAGGGGTACTGGCATCTTATAAACGTATACTCTTATGTAAAAAGGCAAGATTATACTTGACTGTACTAAAGTTGCAAAAGAAAATAAATGTATGAAACTATCACTGCTCCTCTAAAGATTAATTCAGAACTGTGGAGTTTGTTTAATCTCAATACAAGTTCTGGTCACTCCTGATGATGCTTTGATGTTTTAGATAAATAAGATAAAGTAAGGAAAAATCTGGCATGCCTCATGCACGTTCGGTTCATTACTATTAAGAGCTCATACAAACTGTTTCTCATAGAGTGGAGTGGCTAGTCTCTCACTTTCATACTCTTTAAACCACATAAGTTCAGGAATGCACTATCTGCACTCTTATTTTAAAAGAATTTGTGCTTTATTTGCTTGATTACTGAAAGCCTACTTAGTTTGTCAAATCAGATTTCCTCTTCACTGTAGTACTCTCCTAGATATCGTTCTATTATCCTTTCTGCTAATGGCAAAGGGGGAGAGATTTTAATGTTTTGATGTTGGTGGGGAGAGAGTTTGATGCTGAGAGATTCGTCGTGCATTATTTTTGCATTAGGAAGAAATACTGCATTTTCTTGAATTATACGTTGTACATATTACTGTGAGCATATTTCTTGATTCGTAATAAAATCATTGTTGACATCAAAATGTGAACGTGTTGCCAGCATCAAAAAGGGGGAGAATGTTGTGGAAGCTCATGTGGGATAATGTGTCTCATGTCATGTCTCTTTTGACTTAGTTCTCTGAAGTTAATTTCCTATTTTGTTTTGATGATTAGCAACAATACATTTTGTGTTTCAACTCTTGGATTTTGATAATAATAATAATTTTCTGAAATCATTCTTATTTTGACAACACTGTTAGCATATCATAGCTTCATGTGCACACATTTTATACTAAGGTCGGTGCATGTTTCTGTAGAAGTGCATAACAGGTCGGTGCATACATCGTAGCAAGTCTGTGCACATTTGCCTTGTGCTAAACAAGGTCAGTGCACATCCTTCATTAGGCAGAACAAGGTCGGTGCATACATCGTAGCAAGTCTGTGCACATTTGCCTTGTGTTTAACAAGGTCGGTGCATACATCCTTCATTAGGCAGAACAAGGTCCGGGCACATTCTATCTGTCTGCATACAAGTCGGTGCATCCTTGGCCTTGTGCAAAATGAGGTCCGTGCATGTTTCGCATTAAGCCTATATAGGTCCGTGCACATTTTGGCACATAACACACATCGGTCAGTGCATGTTTTGCATATAACACATATAGGTTGGTGCACATTTCTGACTTATGCATATGAAGGTATGTACATGTCTGCCTTGCGCCTATATCAGGTCGATGCATATAGTCATTTGCATTAACTTAGGTCGTGTAAATTTGCATTGATCGCTTGAAAGGTTTGTGCACACTTTATTCTGTGCATGCTAAGGTTGGTGCATATCTCTTCTACTGCATATCGAGTTCAGTGCTCATTCGATCAAAGTCCGTGCACATTTGCAAGGACAAGTTTGTGCATATTCTCATATGATGCTACAAGGTCAGTGCATATGCATTCTTCGGGGTCTAAGCACATGTGTAATAAAAGTCTGTGCACTAGGTAAGGTCAGTACACAGCTAAGTCCTAACATGTTCAAGGTCTGAGCATTGAGCATGCAATCTATGTGTTTGACTAAATATCTATTGTTTAAATTGCAGGATTAATTACTACGTATCTGGAAATAACAGAAACTTAAGTAGTCACGTGATCCCAGGACAATAAGTGGCACGTGATCCAAGGTGGTTCCCCAATTAGATCTTTCTGACACTCGGGCCGTGCACTTCTATCATTTGACACGTGGAAAGGGCATCTACCTCTCCTGACATGTGGAGCTTCACCAGAGCATCTTCTACTGATTTTTGGGCGAAACGTGTTTCCCACGCGCCCTCTTCTCGCGAGGATATATAGAAGGATCAGATCTCTGAGAAAAATAGGGAAGAAAAGGGAGATTGAGCAGAATAGACAAGCAGAGTGAGTGTGAGAAGCAGAGAAGAAGTAGAAAGAAGAAGTTGTGGTAAAGGTCAAGGAAAGCAGAGCATCGTAAGCTGGTTTGATCGTCTAAGTGAGATGAGAGTTCATCTTTGTAATTGACTCCTGGATCAAATCCAGTGTCAATCTGCTCCTAGAGAGCTACATTGTTTTCTTGTTTCGTTCTTTCCAATTTTTTTTCTGAATTCTCTTAAGCTGTGCGTCAGCGGGCGAGGGTGAAACCTCGGACAGCGAAGCTATAAGGCTCAGCGGTCTGGGATCTAATCCCTAAAGCTGTGGATCAGCGGTCTGTAGGGATTATATCCCCGAAGCTGTGGATCAACATACTCAAGCTGTGTGACAGCAGTAAGCCTTACTCAATTGAGTAAGGGGTGGACGTAGATCTCTGGATAGAGATCGAACCACCTAAAAATTCTCTTCTCTTGTGTGATTATTTTGTGCTCCAATGTGTTTACAGCTTCTGTCTGCTCGGTGTTTAGATGAATGCTTAGGAGCGTTTAAGAGAAACATGCTTTCACTTGTTAAAATTGCTATCCGAGATTGTTGCTAAATCTTTTCATCCAGTAGGTATATCAAAAGGTGTGGTTGAAAGGATAAGGTACGCTTATCTGGAATTCCACCTCTTGCGTGAGGTTAGCCTCCGCCATCGTACTATACCTAGGTGTTTGGCTGACTGTTGAGTGCAATCATATGTTCTCTCTTGATATTGCTGAAATTCATCTCTTACAGAATTTGGAGATTCTATCTGACATTTTACATTAATTTTTCTAGCTGTTATTGAGCATTGCCCTTCGTGCATACTTGTTAGCCTGTTAATTTGTTCTGAAAGTTACATCTCTTGTTTGATTTACAGTGGTTAGTTGTTATTCCACATTATCTTTAATTGTTGTAGATTTTTAGGGTTAGATCTATTCACCCCCCTCTAGATCTTAGTGTCCATCCGTTCCAACATTTCCTACTTTCCCTCGTGATTTCAAGCCGATAGGCGTGAGTATGAGCGGGTTTTTCATTTTTAAGGGAAAATGCATGTTTTGGGGGTGTGATGTAAAATCGCCATTCTAGATGATGGTTTTTTATTCTAATGATAGAATTTGAACCCCCAGCTTGTCGGGATTCGATTCCCGTCAGTTTGGTTGTAATTGCCCGTGGTTTGAGGCCGATATGAGGTCGATTGTCCATGTGACTCATTTTGGGTTGATTTGATGAAATCACCATTTTCTTAGCCGTTTTGTAGTTTTTTGGATCCCTTCCGACTTGTGGAAGGTTGATATTGAGTTTAGGCATGTTTCCCCATCGTTTGGGAACGATCGGGGCGTGGAAAGACCGAGTTTTGTGCTTTCCTACGGTTTTCGCACTGGTAGGAAGTAGCCGTCGCACCAGAGACCGCTACTTGATAATGCGGCCATGGGAAGACCGCCATTTGTAAGAGACGGCCCTTGGGAGACTGCCATCTCTTTATCTATTTCTTACGGGTTTTAAGTCGGTTCGGGGTAGTAGTCTTGCTCCCAACCGCAATTTTGTAGTAGCGGCCCTAGGGAGATCGCTATTTGACTTTTTAAGTCGGTTAGGTTTGTATGTCGGTTCGCAAGTAGCGGCCTTGCAACTGACCGCCACTTGAGTTAGCGGTCAGAGGGAGACCGCCACTTGTTTGGCTTATCGTACGTTTCTCTAGGCAGTCTGGAGATGACGGTCTAGATATGACCGCCACATCCAAGAGATGGCCCTAGGGTGACCGCCTTATGCAAGTTGCGGCCCCCATGAGACCGTATTCTGCCAGTCTTCTCCCTGTTTCTATTTTGGGGTTTCCTGCTAAATGGCGGTCCAGCCATGACTGCCATATTCAGGAGGCGGCCCTTTGGAGACATTCACTTTGTGTTAGCGGTCCCGATGAGACCGTCATTTGCTGACCCGTTAGGTAGCGGCCAGGCTATGACCGCCATTTTCTATTTGCGGCCATAGGGGTGACCGCTACTTGTTCTGGGTGTTTATTTCGCCAGTTTGGTTCCCGGTTGGCTTGGCTTCGACCCCTTGGTTAGCCCATTATTCCATGGATGTCTTGGACGTCCTATGAGGGCTGTGACCGTGTTATAGGGTGTTCAAAAATTGCCGTAATATCGAGTAATGTGTCTGTATTACTTCGAGAGTCATTATGGTTTCTCGTCAACCTGGTTGTGACCCAATGGTTGACACGTGACCTCATGAATATCTCTGTCATCCCGTGAGGATCGAGACTATGTTTTAGATGCTTGGAGGTATCGTCTTACCTCGATTTACGTGCCTATGTGGTTCAAGGGCTTTAATGATCCCTCGTGTTCCGTGTTTCTCGTTATGTGGAATTCTCAGTCCGTTGAGTGGCCTTGGGGCCGTGGACTTTCATTAATGTATGGATTCGGCTGTTGTGTGTCGTTTCCATGTTGTTTTACTGTGATTTGGCTTAGGGACTAGGCTGATTAACAGCGTGTTGCCGTGATGTGCAATGATCTTGACCCGAGTCTTGTGACTCAAGGATCGTTGTGTCAGCAGGTCTAATTGGTTGTCCCGAGTCTAGCAGTTGTATACTACATTGTGTTCCGTAGTACGTGCGATAAGTGCGTACTTAGCCTATCTGTACTTTGGTACTCCTATTTTGAGTCTCTGTGTCTAGTGAGCCTCCACTAGTCGTAGCCTGACGACACTTTCTATGTGTCAGCCCACCTAGGAGTGGTGGCAGGGCGAGTTCCCAATAGAGACGGTTTGTAGGCTGGTTGCTGTGGGCCCCTTTGTCTAGCCATTAGAGTCTGACGGGAGGGAAAAACTAGCTAGAGGTCTGGCTCAAGATATTGAGCTTGTGTGTGCACAAGTGGTCAGGGGCGTTGGACCAGCGCCGACGGGCGTGACCCTGACTAGTCACTCATTACTATTGTTCCTTGGTTCTTGTTCGGTGTCTCAGTTACCGCATTCCAGGGGAGTGGGAGACACTTGAGGCGCAGTGTAAGATGTCAGTGGACGCATCTGGCTTTTCTACTAGTGAGGAGGTACTTCTGTCACATGACACATAATTCGTGGCTTACGTGGTTCTCCTACAGCGTAAGCTCTAGACGTGTGGTTTCATCTTGTGATACTCGTGGTTTGGTTAACGTCTACGATGATGTAATTCCTCGAGTGGTTTTGTGTCCTTTCGACACTACGGTCTAGGGTGCCAGTAGAGATTTACCGTGGTTCTACCCGTAGACAATGTAGGAGGCACGGCAGCGGAGTCGTGACCGTACCTTTGGGCCGTGTAGGTCTTTTTGGGGCCTTTGTCTTTTTATGTAGGCCTTCACGATAGGGTTTCCTGATTTATCGATGGATCGGCAACTCCCGACTTTGTAAGATTGGAGTTCGCCTTTCTGTTGCCGTTCGGAGTAGCTTAGAGGGCTGAGGTTTTATCAGCTGCCATGTTTCTGTTCAGTACTGCTTTCCTCTTTACTTTTACTGTTGTTCCTACTCCTGCTGTTACTGCTTTGCTATTGTTGTTAGCAGTGCAATTTACCACTTTTTTTTCATGGTGGGGATCCGCGGGACCCCTACTGAGCCAGTGAGATGAGGCTCACCCTTGACTTTTCAGGTGTAGCTGTTCTTCCTCGTGGTTCAGAGGTGCAGTGCGGTGGTTCTTAGTTGCCAGCTTTGCTAGTGTCAGGCTTCCCCCGACTTGAGAGTACGTTCTCTTTCTATTGTACTATACTTTAGTTGGACTGGATTTTGTTAGCTTTGTAGTTTAATTGAAAATGTAATTTTATTTCTGCTAATTTAGCAATCCTGATCATAGTAATTAATTGTTTACTGCTTTATCTGAAAGTTCAATGTACTCACACCCATCCTTTCTATCCCTTCGGAGCTTTACCGCTCTTGGGAGGCCTCTCATAATCCAAGTGGTATCGGGTTTATCCGGTATCTGTAGTCTGTGTCGTCACACTTATCCCCTCTCAACTTCACGAAAAGAGGTAACATGGTTTACTTGTTAATTTGGTGCGGGGTGCTCCGGCAGCGGGTTGTGGACAATCCCAAGTCCAGTTGAGGCGCTGGAGCCTACTGCTGTTGGAGGGGTTGTTGTACTTGCTGCTGCGGTTGTTGCTGAGCTTGCTGTTGCCGGGGAGGTCTTCGTGCTTTTAATGTAACAATGTACCTCCTCATCTCATCCCAGTCAATACCACCTTGATCATTCATGTCATAGATATAGTCTTTGAAGTGGAAACAATGATCAATGTTGTGACCCGGCTGCTGGTGGAATACCTAATAACGTGAAGTATCCACATTTTGAGGCCAGGTCGGCCTCTCCTTGGGCAACATGAGCCCGTTGGTGGCCATGAGAGCATTGAAAATATCAGGAAGGCTTTCAGGTAATGGGGGATACTGGGCTCTCTTGGGGCCTGTTGGTCTTCTTGGCTGCTGGGGCCGTAATTGGTAGGGGGTGGCACTTGATGGTATTGTGGAGGTATTTGGAGGTTTTATTGTTGATTTTGAGGAGGTGGTAGGAACGGTTGAGGAGGGTTATTTGTGCGGTGGGAAGGTTGAGCATGGAAAGTGACTTGTTGTTGTGGGGGCCTCGGGTTGGTAGAAGGATTTCAGAAGGTTATAGGATTGCCAACAATTCCCACTTGTTCATTGGTAACCATGCCCTCAGTTATTCCACCGTTACTAGTATTGACATTATTCTTCCTTACCACTCTCGATTTCTGCGAAAACATATTCATAATGGGCGAATCCTTTAATTGAGTTTGGATATAACACGCCCTTTCATACAATTCTTCCATGGTGGTGAGCTTATTCATGGCTAGAATGTGTCAAACTGTGGAGTGGCGTTTGACACAATCATTTTCACTTGCTCTTGTTCCGAGAGTGTATCTCTCAACCTTTCCACCATTGCCCTCCATCTATTGACATATTGGACAAAATCCTCCTCCAGCCTCATCTTTTCGACAACTAGATCGGTAACAGATAAAGAAGGACCCACACGGTCTCTATATTTATGCAAAAACTTCCCTTGAACCACATTGAAGTCACTAGCTTCAATTGGCTCTAGTGAGTAAAACCATTCAAGCGCGGGGCCATCTAAGGACCTTCAACAGATATGACAGGGATGCTTTGTTATTCTGCCAAAAGGATGCCTCGTATATGAAATCTTTTAAGTGAATGAACGAATTGCACATTCCATTGTAGTGCCTAAAATTGGGCATCTCCGAAGGAGGTAGATGGAAAACTGACAAGGTAGGCAAAGTGACTTCCGGAATGTCTTTAGCAATGGACACCTTCTTGAGTTGCTCCTCCATTTGAGTGATCTTATTAAGGAGGGTTTGGGTGGCGGACTCGATAGGAGCCGAAGGGGCATGCACTTGGTTCGCCGTTGGCCTTCTTAAAATATGAGACGGAGATGGGTATTGCAGCCTAGCAATAGAATAGGTTACTGGTTGCACCGGTGCGGAAGGAACAGTTGGGGTTTGAGGGCATGAAGGGTGATGGGATGGGGCTTGTTACTGAACTATTTTATCATTGGAAGTATTGAGTTCAAGGCCACCCGCGGCCTAAGGAGGGTTGGAAGAGGAAGAGGGGATAGACTTCCCCTTAAGAGCGGATTGAACCGCTTGGAGTTTATGTGAATCTAGGTTGGATAGGACATTGATGAGAGCATTCAAGTCAAAAGACAGGGAAGCTTCCCCATATGTAACTTGAGTTGGAGGTTAAACCTGAGGGGAGAAATCAACCACTTGATTGGTGCCTACAGCGTAGACTTGAGAATTGTTAAAGTGGGAGGGAGGATAATATCTCTCATGTTGGAGAGACTCTTGGGGAGGAACCTAATAAGACTGGTCTAATTGACCATCCTCATAACCATCATATGTATAATCGTAGTTTGCCATATTAATGATCTTACCTGAACGTAGCATCATGATGAAATTTAAATCAAACAACTATTCACACAAGAGTTTCTAGCAAGGTAAAACACTCAAATGAGTTGACAAGCAAGTTGATGATTACCCAATGTTCAATTCTTCTTCATATTAAACAAATGTGTTTTGATGGAATGTAAGTTCTCTCCTCAATGTGGACCCTAGTTTCAATTTTGATTTTTCTTTGGGACAACTAGGTTCTTTCTCTCTTCACAACGAATGGGTTAACTAAACTCTAGGGTGCCTTAAAAAGTACAACCAGCCCAATGATTGAAGATGGAGTCCTTCGATGTCGGGGACCTACGGAGGTCTTGGTTAAGGAATTTCCAATATGATGAGGGGAATACTCAATCGGAAGGTCCTTCCTTTCCCAAGAAAGTATGAGGGGTCCTAAAAAATGTAGAGAGAGGAGGTCTCTCAACCAAGATGCCCTAAAATGCAACCTTATGCAAGTATCATTAATAGAACAGTCAAGAAATTTAACAAACATGAACAGAGCAAGATAGAGAAGAGGCAGTGTGAAAGAACAGAAATTGGTGTCTACACAGCAGACGCAAAAAGAGAAATTGGCATCTGCTATGGTGAACGCGAATTCTTAATCTGCGCCTTTTTGGAAAGGCGCCGATTTAGAGGAACAATAATCCCGAAAAGAATTTGCGTCTTGGTATCAGACACGAATTTTTTAAAATTGGCGCCTGCCTGAGCAGACGCAAATTTTCACAGGGAACATAATCCAAGCAGGAAAACAGGAATTAATGTGTTCTCTTCTTCTTTAGGACTTATGAAACAATCACAAACTGGCAATTCATTGGGAAAGATGTGCATGTGGTGCACAAGTAAAGGAAAAAAGATAACGTGCTACGCAGAGCACTAAGGAGGGGCACACGTGGGTGTCGAAGGCAGGGGCACACGTAGGTGCCGATGGAGGGGTAATCAAAATAAAACACAAGTGGTCTCACCGTGATCATCAATTTGTGAATGTCACAAAATAGGGAAGAAGAAAGAGCAAATTAAATTAAAAGGTGGTAAGTGATGATGATGGTGGTGGTGGGAAAAGATAACTAAATGATCAACTAAAGTGGGGAAGGGAGCATGTAGATGCTAAAGAGATCATGATCGCTAGAGGTGAGAATCTCAAAAAAAGGGAGTGATCGCAAAATACCTTGAAACGCGGAGAGATTGGTGAGTCTCACTTCCTCTTCCGATCGGTCGGCCGATGAAGAGGGTCTATCTTGATTATCCTTAAGACAAAGAAAACAAGTGATTGAATTAGAATTCAATGGTGTAGCATCAAATCCTCAATGTAAAAAGAGTAAAAGAACATGGACAAGAATACACCTTGCGTGTTTTCTATACCCCTTAAAGGTTAAGGGAGGGAGAAGATGAATGCTAAAAGAGAATAAAATCCTAGCAAGAGGATTGCTAAGGATGATTTAATGTGAAGCAAGTTAAACTATTAAATAAAAATAAAGGATGGAAGAAACGGAGGTTGGTCCTCCAAAATTAGAATAAGGCTCCAGTGGCCTTCCTTCACTGCAAGAGGTCGACGGTGGCCTCTCTTCTTTTCCAATTTGTGGAACAGGGAGCTCGCAGGGGATGGGGTTCCTCCTTATGCTTCCTTTTTTCTAGCCCTTTTATCTTTTCTTTCTCTCTCTTTTCTCTGTTCTTTCTTTTTCTTTCTTTCTCTAACCGTTTCTTCTAACCCCCGCCAAGGAGCTCAAATGGGATATTTATAGGGATATAATCCCTGGTCTAAGAGATTTTAGAATAGGAAAACCCTTCCATGGCAGGGCTTCCCTTCCATCGAAGGCCCCTGGACCCTAATCCCAATTGGAATGCCATGCAAAGGAGGTGGGGGACGAACCAGACACGGAACGAAAATGACGTCAAGTGTAGGTGACGTTAATTAAATTCGCGTCAAGTGCCGACGACGTTATTTCGTTGAACAAAATAAGGAAATAAAAAGTTTTCTAAAATAAAAATTAGAATTCGCGTCAGGGACAAAAATGTTAATTATTATGCGTCTTCGCAGAGAGGCGTGAGTTTTCTGAAATATGAATTTTTAATTTCAAAACGAAATCCAAAAATAGCAAGGAAATTTACGTCTGGGATACAGACGCGAATTAATATGTGTCTCCGAAAAGAGGCGCAAGTTCCCAGAAATTATGAATTTTAATTTGAAATAAAATTTGAGAATATAAAAGAATCTGCGTTTGGGGTACAGACGCGGATTAATATGTGCCTCTCTACAAAGGCACAGATTCTATGAAATGGCATCAGGTCAAAGACGCGAATTCTAAAAATACCATGAAAAATAGAAAAATCATCTTATTAAACCAATAATAAGGTCCACTTCGGAGCATTATGATGTGACATGAGATTTACTCAACTTAGTGTCAATTTTATCTTATCTGCAAAAATATCGTGACATAAGTAGTATGGATGATATTAAGGAAGAATATAATGTCAACAGTATCTTGGACAATCAAATCTCGGACTTATAAACTATAGTCAAACCGAAGAAAATAAGTTCAAGAAATTGGGTTAAACGCGGTCATGAATAGTGTCGCGATCCTACACAGAACGCGGTTGATCGTAAGGCCGCGACCAAAGTAGAGGAATCTAGATAGAGGGTCTTTCACAAAATGCGGTTAGAGGCACAACTGCGATCAACGATGAACGCGGTCCCTGAACAGGCCGTGTTGAGAACAGAACTGACAGAACCCAAACAGAAACCTGTCTTATGGGTCCAAAGGCCGGTCGAACCCTATCATACACAGTAGGACAAGGATTCTAGTGGTTTACAGGATTTTCGTGGTACAACCAACTCGGTGTCCTTGTGGGAATCCAAGGTTTGCGGAGACTTTCAGAGTCCTTGATGAAGAAAATTCTAATCTGACGGAAGGAATATCTGGTAGAGGGTCCTAACTTCACCAAGAATAGTGTTCCTATCTCACTATCAGAAACCAATAGAAAGCGATAGGTTAATATCACCGGAGTGACACAACCCTCAATCAATATATATCACATGATATAGAATATATATTACATGATAAAAATCAAAACCCTCACTCAATTTATCTATCATGCAATAAGGTAAAATCATGCTATGATGAGCCAATTTTCAAGTTTAACAAGAAGATCTATTCTTTTAATCATGCTAAGAGTATTAGAGTTAAGATTAGACATGAAATCAAGATAGGCTATGAACATGATCATGGAGACTTATGGAAATTAAGGGTTAAACATGTTTCCTAAATACAATAGTTGGTTCAGATGACATGCAGATGTAAAATCATGTATTTAGACTCGCTAACACTCACTTATCATGCTGGACAGGGCACTAGGGTTCCTGGAAATCGGTGCCAAAAAGTGGTCGTCATAGGCGCCACAACTAATAAGAACGCGGTCAGTCGGGGCAACGTGATATTAACAGGAAAATTAATTAAGATAAAATGGTAAACACCAGATCATGGTCTATTGGGCCACTGCATTCATAGATACGGTGCCTGCAAGGGCCGCAACTACGAACAGAGAATCGTTCCGATAGAAAACCCTAAAATGGTGATACTCGGTCCATGATCCATGAAATTCATGACTTATAGCCCCTAAAAATTGGGGGAAATAATGCAGAAAGAGAGGGGACATGCAGATGAATATGTTTGAATCATTAATTTAAAGTTTAGCCCGAGACATCACCTACCTTACATTGATTAAGGAAGAAGAGGAAGAAGAACGGTGACTTCACAAAAGTCGGAGAAAAGCCCACGAATTCTCCTCCTTCTCCTAGATCTATCCTCCCACACCTAGAAGCCTTCTCCATCTAAGGTTGACTAGAGAGGCTATGGGATTCTATTTATAGGATTTCATGCATCTAAGAGTCCTAATTAGGTTAAGGAAGCCTAGCTAGATAGGGAAGAACTCTGAAAATCTCGATTTCCATCTATATCTAGGGCCGCCCCCACTCTATCTAGTTCCATTTAGGGCTAGACTTTAGGTTAGATTCGACCTCCCCTTAGTGGATTAGGGTTTGGTTGAAATTATTAGCCCATTAGGATTAGATTAAAACCAATTTAGCCCATTTAAAACAAGGGTGTTAGAAATTTAGAATTTTAAGATTAATTTAGCCTTTTAACCCATT
The DNA here is from genome assembly GCA_022559845.1 of Amorphophallus konjac. NCBI lineage: Eukaryota > Viridiplantae > Streptophyta > Magnoliopsida > Alismatales > Araceae > Amorphophallus > Amorphophallus konjac. The sequence goes on along the minus strand of JAHNEJ010001998.1, from coordinate 27,136 downwards.
AAGCCTTAATTTATTAGCTCAATAAAATTCAAAACTTATAATAATTTCTTTTGATTTCTATTATAATCATTTACAATTTTCTTCCATTAAAATTTTTTTATCTAATTCCATTATAATTATTCAAGTTTTTCCCTTTTCAAATTTTACGCTCATTTAATTAGTCTTATAAAAAATCGGGTTGCTACACGCCTAGTCCGCGTAAAGCCCCCCTTAACGCGGATTGGGTTGGCTGGAAGAAAAAAGATTTTTTTTAATTTTGGATGGGTTTACGTGTACTAGGGCTAGAAAAACCTTTTTTAAATTTTTTGGAGAAAGAAGAGGGTTTACGCGAACCAAACTGGGGGTACCAACTTGGTCTGTGTAAACCCCTCGGGGGGTTTACGCAGGCTGAAACAAAGTTTTTTTTATTTCTCTTTTTTTTTGTTTTGCCTAGGTTTACGTTGACCAGGCTGGTGGGTCAGCCTGGTCCACGTAAACCCCCCCCAGCGGTTTACGCGGACTAGGATCCTAGTCCGCGTAAACCCTCCGGGGGGTTTACACAGACCATCTTGATGGTCCAAGAGAGAGAGGGGAGAAATCCTATAAAGCCCCCTATTTTTCCTATTCTGGGCCTCACTCTGACTCAGTGTGAACGTAAAACGTGGAGGATATAGACTAGTTGGCTGGGGCACTCTGAACGAGGTTGACCTGAACATCTTCACACGGTGTTGCTTGTGTATGTGCTCAAGCGCAGCTTCTGTAGATTCCACGCATCATGTCGGACTGGTGAGTTAACTCATGCCCGCACTGAGGAGGAGGACTGATCTGAGACTGGGACAGGTGGCCCTGGGTAGGGCAACGTTGGGGAGCGCACCCCTCTTGGGCATAATTTTGCCTAGCGCGAGCTCCCCCCCCCCCCCTGGAGTAGGCTGCTGTTGAGGGGAGCGATCTGGGGGCTGCTTCTTGTTTCTCCTTGATGCAGCGTGGCGCAGCCATGCTTCTGGGATGCAGGCTTTGACCCCGGGGCGCTCACAATGAGGTGGCACCAGTGTCACCCACAAGGTGTTTGGGGGTGGTCCCCACACACACCGAGGAGTCAAATGGCATTGCTAGCGGGCCCCGTAGCTCACATGTGGCAAGGTAGCCGGGGTTGGTAGCTGGTCATTGTTGAATGGAGGTGTTTTGAGCGCGAAAGCCCCATTTTAACGAGTATGCCGTGTTACACGGTGGGCTGGTGTGCTACCTTGGGTTGGCCCAGTGGCTAAGAAGTAAGCGGCCCGTCGCCGCATGTCTGAAGGTCGACAGTGGTCCCCACTTTTTGTAGAGTCGCTGCATAGTGCAACAAGCTAGTGCCTCTGAGCCATGGGTTGGCCACGGCTTATTGTAAAATAGTTGGAATAACGGGCGCCCTTAAAGTGTTCGGGTAAATTCTCGACCGTTGAAAATTCTCGACCGTTGATTAGGGCCCGTACGGGCTGGCTAATGGTCCTCGGAGCCCAAAGTTGGCTAAGGGGCGAGGTTCATTAGTGTTGACTGGCTGAAAGGAGGCATTTTGGTGATGGTTCCCGATCTCGTTGTTGTGCGCCACACGGCGTGGCATGTTGTTGGAAGCCCCCGGGTTGGCCCGGGCAACTAAGTTGTAGGCAGGCTGATGCCACATGTTGGGTAGTCTGGGTGGTCCCCGCTTGTTGCTGGAGTCATCATGAGCCACAACAAATTGACTCGGGTACAAGGTAAGCCGGGGATGCTATAGAGATGCTAAATAAATAGCACCCGCAAGGTGTTCAGGAGTGGTCTCACATCTTTGTATCTTGGTTATTTCTAGGAGAAATAATTTTGTACAACATAAGAATTTCAGCTTTCTTCAATATTACATGACTTTGTTCATGAAGATTTTTGTTATTTTTAAATTTTTATTTTTATCTAAATTAACCCTAAAATTTTGTTTTCACACATGTTGACCCTAAGATTTTATTCTTATTAAAATAATCCACAGTTTATTCATCATGAATTCATGATTTTGTTCTTATCTGAATTAGTCTTAAAATTTTATTTTCATCGTCAGTCAGAGTTTTATTATTCTCGTAAATAATCAAAATTTTATTCACAATTGATTCAAAATTTTATTCTCATTAAAATTAATATAATTAAAATAATATTTAAATTCTAGTCTAAATATACTCAATAGATCTGATTTTAATGGGATGATTCCAATTTTTAACTTGGAATAAAGAAACACAAAAAGACTGATGTAGAACCAAAAAGGGTGAGAACAATGGATGGTTGCGCACGAGCACGCAAACAGTCATTGGAGACTTGGAGTATGACCGCCCGTCGCGGCGTTGAACGTTCTCACAGCTACATGTTAACTATATTAGTGAAATGAAATGATGTATTTGATCCTTGTTACATGAATATATTATCGCGCAGAACTCTGCCTATAATGCTCCAAAAAAGATATTTACATAATTAATAATTTAATAGAGATATATACAAAAAAACCCTTTTCTAAATCATATATCTTGGTATATTCATATCTTCTCTCACATGTATTTGGCCCTTGTGATGACATCTTATTATTTAACAATGTTATCTTGGTCATTTAGCTAAGCTAATTAATGGTAAGTGTCCAATTGCGACTTTCCAAATCTACCTAACATACAGGTGAACAAGAGTATTCTAACCGGCTGGTCGACACGAATATGGGTATATGTGCAAATTTATGTATAGGAATAAGTACATAAGAGGAGTTTAGTCACTTGGCAACGTGACCAAGAACTTTGACGAGAAAAGAAGCAATGTCTAATTTCATTCATAAAAATATCCATGATGGAGCCATAAAGTATTTTCATTCTAATGCTTAAATGTAATTCTATGTAATTCAATAGTTAAAAATTTATATCAATATGTAAATTTAGTATTATTTCTAATACACGTTGAGTAGGGTATAATCCGCCGGCTCACTACGGCCCTCCTAGTCGGCCAACTACAGAGGCCTAGCCCTTTAGGCCCACGCCCAGCGCTCTAGTCCAACACGCATCCTACCTGGGCACAGGCCCAAGCACAGGCGCCGTACCCGCGCACAACTCTCCTGTTAGCGACCGTGACGCATGTCCATGACAACGTATAAATGATGGGAGGCGCACCAGTCCGACGAAGGGAAAAGGGTGGACGCCACCCATGCCGATCCCCCTGACAGGTTAGCCCTACGCCTTCGGCGAGCCCTGGCGTATTAATGGCGGAGCTACCCCTTCTAGCAAAGGAGCGGCGAGCCAGCGCCCTTGCCTCTCTGCCTCGTCAGGCATGCAGGCAGGGGGGCTCATGACTCCTCCGGCCGCGGCAACCCAGTGAAAGCAATGGTCAACCCCGTGAGGACGGTATAAATAGGACCCTGGCCCGACGACCATGAAGGTATACGACATAACCCCCTCAAGCTCTTACTCCACTGCTCTGGTGTCCCTCTCTCCCTCTCTTCTCAAGTGCTCGTCTTTACCTCGCCAGTTGCCTAACTTGACCGTCGGATGGTTGTCCCCGTAACTCCCAGAACTCCTTCTAACTGTTTGCCTGTGTGGCTGCAGGTTCCTTTCCAGCAAACATTCCTTCCTTCCCCCACAAAACAAATCTCTGGTGGTCTGGTACATGCGTTGGGTGACCAATCTCGACTGCTACACTTCTTAGCACCGTCTGTAGGAACTGAAGCTCAGAGACATGGCACCAAGGACTTGCTACCGCAACATTAGCAACCAGCGGGGCACAATGGGCTCCCACCAGGCATCTCGAGAAGCCACCAATGACCACCTGTCCCAGAGAGACCGTGCCCAACCCTTCACCCACTCCGCGACGAAGGAGTTGGCCGATATGCGGCGCCAACTCCAAGCCTTGATGGAGGCTTACCAAGGCCTCCTCGACCGACAGGTGAAGCACGCCACCGTGATTCCCCCACTGAGGAGTAGAGTCCAGTCAGGGGTTGACGACTGAGCACCCTCAGTCGCTTCGGCGACATGCAATCTGTGCCAACCCTGGTGTTCTCAGCACCGCTCACCAAGGCCCCTCCACTCCAACCCAGGGATGGCCCGGAGACTGCGACGGTACGACGACATCGAGCACGAGCTCGAGGGGAAGGCATTCTACTTGGACTACATCATCCGAGTAGCCAAGTTGAAGGGCCTGGTCGACGACGACGTCGATTTCCAAACCCCATTCTCCTAGGAGATATTGGAGGCTCCTATCCCACCGAAGTTCCAACGACCACGGTTCACTCCGTACGATGACACCACTAACCAGGCCAACCACCTCTATAGCTTCGAGTCCAACCTGGTCTTCCACGAGGCCTCAGAAGCCATGAAGTTTATGGCCTGTAGCGACCCGAATCCCGGATACCAGATGTACCCGGTAGAACTATCGAATACACGTGATACCACTTGGAACCCGTGAGGCCTCCCAAGAGCGGGAAAGCTCCGAAGGGAAAAAGGCATGTGTAGAATACATTGAAGCCACAGAGATATAACAGAAGCAATTAAATTTCATTAGATCGGTTTGCTAAAGTAGCAGAAATAAAATTACTTTTTAATTAACAGTTCAATTTTAACAATTATACACCAGAGTCAAGTCCAAAGCTAAAGACAGCAAGTCTAGCACAGTACAGTCGACAGAAAAGAAAGACGTACCGAGAAGTCGGGGGAAGCCCGACGCAGGTACCAGCTGGCCACAATGACACGCTACGAGCAAGCGCACCAGGAACCTCGTGGAAGCAGAACGAAAGACGTCACCCCACCTGAAAAGCAGGGGTGAGCCTCGTGTCACTGGCTCAGTAGGGGTCACGCGGATCCCCACTGAAAAATACGCAGTAACACGGAACAACAACAACAAAACAGCAGGTGTAGTAAAGCAGGAAAACTACACTACAAAGCTGTAAAACTACGCTACAAGCAGTAGTAAACATACGGGAAGTAGGAGTAGGGAACAAGCAAGGAAGGGGAAGAACCCGCGCCAGACAAGCGGCGGCCGAACTAACCTCGGCACCCCAAACTACTCCAAGCAGCGACAGAAGGGCGACTCTGATCTAACAAAGTCAGAAGTTACCGATCTGCCGACCCAACACCAGGTCTAAGACGAAGACCTGCAAGAACAGACAAAAGGTCTAGAAAAGACCCACACAGACGACCGACAGACTCGACAACACGCACGATCAGAACATCGTGCACACTGCCCCATGCACGACCAGAACATCATGCATGTGACAGGACACTGACCTCGGGTGCAGCCACGGAAAGGCCAACTCGGAAAGGTCACAACGCGCAAGAAACGCAAAGAGCAGTGGAGAGCCATGAGTCACAGACGGACGCACCTCCCCACCAGAGCAACGGCCAGCTACGTCCACAGACGTCTTATGCTGCGCCACAGGTGTCTCACCTACAATACCGCCGAAGCCACGGTAGAGTCGCAGACACCTGCACAGAACCAAACAGCATCAAGTAACCAGTCAGGGTCACGCCCGTCGATGCATGTCCTCAGCCCCTGACCACGTGTGCACACACTGGCTCTAGCCTAAGCCAAGTACTCCAACTAGTTTTCTCCCTCGGTAGGATGCTACCGTTGGCTGGGAGCCCACGGAACTAGCTTACAAACCGTATCTCGGGAACACCCCTCCGCCATCAAAGGCGGGCCGGCAACTCACAGGCCTTAGGGCAATAACAATCGGAGGCGTGCAAAACACAAGACTCCGAAACAAGGGCTGTAGTACAAACAGGCAAGGAAGCACTGTCGCACATACTACGAAGCACCAAGGCAGCAAGACAACTGCCAACAGACTCAGGACTAGGCAACTAGACCTACTACGTAACGATCCTTGAGTCGGACGACTCAAAGGCAAGATCGTCACAAACGGCGGAACAAGCTGCCAATCGGTCTAATCCTAAGCCACGGGAAGCAACGCTCCGCAGAAAATGACTCACGGAGACCTGAGGGAACACCGGAGACCCTCAGACACGCCTGGACACACAAACCAAGGTAAAACGATACCTCGAGGCATCCAGAACCAGTGTCTCGGACTGGACAGAACCGCCAAGACACCCACACAAGGTCGCCTGTCAACCCCTGGGTCAGCCCGGGTTGATCGGAACCAAACAACGACGACTCAACAGTAGGAAAGAGAATCCTACCTCAAGCAAGAAGACTCCTGGCCACCTTACGACGTAGTCTTAGCCCTCATAGGGTGTCAAGAGACATCCACGGGAAAGTGGGCAGACCACAAGGATAAGCCAAGACAGTCAGAAACCAAAACGACGGCAATCGGAGCTCAAAGGCTATAATGCACCACCCCTAGACCGTTACACGAACGTGACGGTCTAACACTGGGCCGTTACACACCCACTGTGGCGGTCTATCACAGACGCGCTACAGAAACGTGACGGTCGCCGAGGGAGCCGTCACACACACCGCCCTAACCAACATCTAAAACACACAAGGCACGTAACGGCCTACACTAGGCGCGTTACACCGCTCTGACGCGCCCGACCCGGGCCGTCAAGGCTAACAGACCTCAACTCAAAACGACACCTGAACCACGTAACGCGCTAGACCAGGCGCGTTACACAGCCTAACGCCTCAAGGCAGACGCGTCAGGGCCAACATGCTCAAGTCAAGAAAACCACTGGCCGACAGGCACGTAACGGTCCATCACGGACGCGTTACAGACACCTAACGCACGAGGGCGGGGCCGTTAGAGCCAACGACGCAGCCACCCAACTCAGCCAGAACAGCACGTAACGGCCTGGGGCAGGCGCGTTACAATGCTGTGACGCACGGGGACACCACCGTTACACTAACCGACTCAACGGGTCAAAGCTGGTCAAACGGAACGTAACGGCCTAGCTCGAGCGCGTTACACACACCTGACGCACTAGGGTAGGCGCGTCAGGGGAACCGACTTAACCAAACTACTAAACGACAAGACAGGCGTAACGCGTCGCACCGGATGCGTCAGGAGGCTGTGACGCACCACCCCTGGGCCGTCACACTCCCAAAACCACTAAAAACATAAAAATGCCCAGACGCTGTGACGGTCTGTCGTGGGGCCGTCAGGGACTGTGACAGTCCCTGGAACGACCGCCACACCAGTCACGGCGGGAAAACATAGGGTTGGCCAAATCGGCCTGTTCCACACCCCATTCACGCCGAAGCGCAGGGGAAACAACCCTCGACGATGAAAAACTACATTAGAAGGCTAAAAAGCCCACATGCAAGCATTAAAATGAGAGATCGGGGCGATTCCAACGAATCGACCCTAAACGAGCCACCGAGGTTCCCGGACTCCTACCGGCCTCGAATAACCACCGATCAACACGAAACTAGCATGGATGGGATCCAGACATCCCCACGGTCAGTTCAACACTAACCGACCTACAAATGGTTGCCGTTTTCCGGCGAACCCTGAAAACCTCAAAAACCATGATTTTCACAAACCCGGCCCGATCTCCCCCAATCGAGCACCAAATCACTCACGGACACAGAGGAAACGTGCAGAACAAGGTGGCGGTCCATCTCCCTACCTCCACCGAAGAAACCGTGCCCCGAAGGGACTAAACCGCGCCGAAAATCACGCCGCGAGCTCAAACACCGGCTTTGAATCCACCGTTCGGGATCGCGCCAGAACCACTCCATCCTCGCCATGTCGTACACCCAGTCAGCTCCACAGCATCCCCAACACTCGCTCCTAGGTCCTCCGTCTGCAGCCGGAGCCGAGGAAGCTCGAGAGGAGAGAAAATGGGAGAGAGAGACGGCGGCGGCGAAATGAGAAGGGAGGAGAGAGGAAAGAAAAGAAATAGGAAAAGAAATTAGGAATTTTCCTAATTTTCGAAAAATCCTATTTCTGGCCCTATCTCCGAAAAATACGCAAAAATAGTCGAAACGACCGGCTCGGAGAGTACATCGTCGCTCCAGCATCCACGAGTCGAGGAACAGACAACTAAACTCACCGTAGGGTTCCGTAACTAGTACGAGAGAAAAATCCACACGGATCGTAAAACTCAACTCGGAAGCCACAATAGCGAACCGAAACTCACCGAAACAAATCCAAAAGATCCAATGAAGATCCAGCAAGACCTACCAAGGATCCAGGGTATTACAGCCTTCACCACCACATTCTGAGAGAACACCCAGACGTGATTCGAGTCCCTCCTGGCGGGTTCCATCACCTCTTTCAAATAGATGAAGCGGATGTTCAAGGAGAACTTCTACGGTTGTAAGAAGGAGGCCCGATCTGCCATCACTCTAATTGCCATCAAGTAGGGGCGCGAGGAGCCCCTATGGGAATTAATCGCTTGCTTCTGCAAGGAGGCCCTACGCGTCCCCCACCTCGACGTCAGCATCAATACCTCTATGTTGGCTCAGGGGATGTGGGATAGCATCCTCCACTGTTCCTTGAGAGTTTAGGCCCCCACCATGATCATGGAGCTCCTCGCCTTGGTGCAGAATCATGCCAATTACGAGGAGAACACTGCCACCCTCAATAGGACATTCGAGGGTGACCACACTGACTAGAAGCACTTGACCAACCACTCCAGGTTTGATCGCAGAAAGAGGGAGTGTCGCGACCGTGAAATGCTCAGAGAAAGACCTGCCCCCAGGCAGTACACTCCCCTCACCGCTCCCCTTGAGCAGATCCTCATTGAAATTCGTGAGGAGCCATTCCTCCGGTTGGCGTGCAAGATGAAGGGCGACCTGGCAAGAGGAACACCAGGAACTACTATCGCTCCCATTGCCACTACAGCCACAACACCGAGGATTGCGTCCAGCTCTAGGACGCGCTCGAGGACCTCATTCTCCAAGGACTCCTCGACATGTTCGTGGCCAAGGTGGTAGAGTGACAACCGCCCAAGGACGTCACGTCGCTCCCCATCGACAATCGACTGCATGGAAAGGAAATCATGATGATCTCTAGAGGGTCAACTGCCGGTGGGGACAGCTACCGAGTGTACGCTCAATGCTTGAACCAGGTTGAGCATGCTCACACCCCGACTTCTAGGACTCCAGCGAAGGGCCGCCTTGGAGAGCCCATCACCTTCTTGAACGAGGACCTGACTGGTGTGATCACCCCCCACATTGACGCATTAGTCATCTCCACCACAATAAATCAATGTATTGTGTGTCGTATTTTAGTCGATAATGGGAGTGGCCCTGAAGTTATCTTGTACGATTGTCTCCTTCTTATGGGCGTTGATCCTTCTCGCATCCCTCCCCTTCACACACCTCTATTTGGGTTTTCTGGGTCGACCGTCTACCCTGAAGGATGGATCTTCCTGTCGATCTCCCTTGGCACTACCCCGTGCTAAGTCACCTTCATGGCCGACACCAGGTACAACACCATCATTAGCCGGGGTATCTTGGGAGTACCCTCATTGTACCACTAGAAGCTCAAGTTCCCTACTCCCCATGGAGTGGGGGAGGTCAGAGGCGACCAAGGGAAGTCCCAGCCGTGCTACTTGGTCTCCACCCGAGAGAGAACAGCCGAGCAGGATCTGCCAGAGAAGAAGCCCCAGGAGGATGAGCCCGATCCCAATAGAGGAACCCCTGATGAGGATCTGTTCTTTATATAGGTCGGCGAGGACCCCAGCGCATGCTACAGATCGGCTCCCTCTTGTTCGAGGAGGAACGAGAAGCCTATCGGCACTTCTTGGAAGCCAACCAGGATGTGTTCACCGAGTCTGAGGATGAGCTCCCTGACATTCCTCCTGAGATGGTGACCCACCAATTCAAGTTGGATCCAAACTACCACTCGGTGTAGTAGTGGAGGCGCTGCTACAACCGCAAGTGATAAGCGATCATCCGGGAGCATGTGAGCAAGAAGTTGCGCTCCGAACTACTGAGGCCCACTCAATTCCTAGAGTGGATTGCCAACATTGTCCTTGTTCCTAAGAGTAACAGAAAGTGGCGCATGTGTGTCGACTACACCGACCTCAACAAAGTCACCCCTAAAGATAGCTTCCCCATGCCACGCATCGACCAACTCGTTGACGCCACAACTAGGCACGCGATGTTGAGCTTCCTAGATGCATACTCAGGGTACCACCAGATCAACATGCACGGGCCCGACCAAGACAAGACCCCCTCATCATCGACCACGGCCTCTACTACTATACTAGGATGTCACTCGGTCTAAAGAATGTGGGGGCCACATACCAGCGATTGGCTAACCACATGTTCAACTCCCAGATTGGCGGCAACATGGAGGTCTAAATCGACGACATGCTCGTTAAGAGCCTCCACATGACCAAGCATCTAGGGGACCTCCCAGAGATGTTCACCACCTTGAAGAGGTACAACATGAAGCTGAACCCAAACAAGTATGTGTTTGGGATACTCTCCGACAAGTTCCTTAGATTCCTCGTCACCCACCGCGGGATAGAAGCTAACCCGGAGCAGATCAAGGCAATCTTAGAGATGAAGCGACCCTAATGAGTGTGCGATGTGTAGTGCCTCGTCTCATGTCACGTCCCGAGATATAAGTACAGCGGAAGATAATCGAGAACGTGAACAGCTGGCTAGTACACCACAAACGAGCAATAAAATCATAGCGCTAACACATTCACACATAAAAGAGAATGCACAGGATAATATACTCAAAACTTCACTTTATTGAATAATATTCAAGTACAATGATAATTGACTCATTTCTCTAGACTCAAATAAAGAGAAAATTACATAGACTCGACTTGACTCATGACTCTACTAGGTCTTCTCTTGATCTTTAATCACTTTCGGAGTCGTCACTTGAGTAGTCCGAATCCTCGCTAGAATTTCCTGAAAAGATTGGAAAAGTAGGGAATGATCACACTTCAGTAGGTATTTTCGTATCAACATGAAGGCAATGTTTAAGTAATTAGCATTTTAGCTTTGTAAAAAGAAGAATAAATACAGGCGAACAAAACCATAGCAACAACGCAAGTAACAAGACATGACTATGAAGATATAAGATTTTAAGAGGATAATCAATTAAGAATGTATAGTGGCCTTTCACGTAACAAGAATGTACTAACATGTACCAAGAATGTACTATTTATAACCATGAAGGTCATGCATTAGAAAGTCATGTAATCAAGAATGTATACTTCCTGTAGAGCCTCGTGGTTTTCACTCGTCTATAAAAAAAAGTACTATCGGCGCAATGCGACGCCAGTGTTCATCATACCCCATAGTTTATAGCATGTTTTCGACAATCAGCCGTGGGGGCTAGTGTCGAGCCCTTGGACACAGTCAGTGCCCGATCTGCATCTTCAAGTTATAAATTAAGCTACTTCCACGAGAAATATCAATAATGTACGCCAATAATGTATCAATTCAAATAATAAGCTGAGAATAACAATGTCAAGGTAAGAATGCTTCAATTAAGAATCATGAGTTCAAAGATGATTTAAAACAAGGTAATGCCATGAAAAGAATTTGGCAGCATAACGGCATATTCTTTAACTTCCATAATTCATTAAATAGCTTTGGGATAAGGTGTTAGGTTCTAGATAATCAATAGACCATCTACGGATATAGGAAAATCAACCCTTGGGTCAAACCTCGGGTAAAGAACACTTTAGATAATTGCAGTCATGACTGGACCATTTGTTGGAAATAGCAGTCGTTTACTAGACCGTTTCTATACAGTAGCGGTCAGTACAAGACCGTTTATTGACAGAGTCAATGCATGAAGAAAGAAAGTCGATGCAGTGAAATCTCTAGAACGTTGCGGTCATCGCAGGGCCGCTAGGCGTCTTTGGCGGTCAAGTAAATGGCCGCTACTAGACTTTTGTGGTCTCCAGAGGGCCGCTAGTGACCAGAACACAAGAAACACCGGTAAAAGTGCTTTCTAGACAATTGAGTTTTAAGGGTACAACCAGCTCGACGTCCTAGTGGGAATCCCAGACTCACGGAGACTTACGGAGGCCTTGAAACAAGATCACCTAGTTTGGTGGAAGGAATATCCAACGGAGAGGATCACAAGTCCAAGATTGTGTGCTTATAAGTGCAAAGTGTATCTAATGACCACGCACCGGGGTACGCACCATATACTTAAGAAAAGACTATAGATGAGAAAGGATCATGGTAAAACAGCGATCAAATCAAACTTGAACAAGTCCATGAAGTATGTAAAATATGATCATTAGTACAAGAATATAAGTTTTGATATGAAATTAACATAAGTTTAAAATAAGCATATAAAACATGTGAGACATGCAATCTATGAAGGATGATGCACAATATAACCATTTATATGAATCCAAGGTCAAAACTAGGAATAAAGCCTAATTAACTAGGCTTACCATATGATAAATAGGGCAAATCTACAATCTATTTGGAGTTAACAGGCAGTAGAGAACAGAACAAATAGCGGTCAGGTGAGGACCGCATGCTGTGATTAGCGGTCTATCGCATGGCCGCTATATCCATATGACGGTCCAATAGAGACCGTTTATTCCCTGTAGCAGACAGAAGTAAAACCGAGGTACAGGGCTAATTTCTAGAAGAATTTATGCATGAAACTTATGAGGACTAGAAGGGTAAAGCATGCTAACATGTTTTTAACGATTAGGATGCATGATTGGACATGAATTAAACAAGAATTATCATCTTTGGTTAAGAGGTATAAGGATAACATGATGTAAAGATCATGCATGCGTAGTCATAGAAAAACATGAAATACCACCACTACAAAGCATGAAACGGAATGAAACCATAGGGCTTTTATTTCTAACATGTTGATTTAGCCTTTCCATGAGATACCTACCTTTCATTTAATCCTTAGACTTCAAATTTCTTACTGTAAGTAGACCCTAGTTCCTACACGTCCTGTGCCAAACCAACGACTTTTCGTCTCTCGTTCTCCTCAACCACTTGACCTAAAATCGTGAAATTTCGAGGATAGGTAGAAGATACGAAGGGGAACATAAAGTTCTAAAGCCACAGCGTAAACTAACCTCGTTTAGGGCTTCTACTCTCCTGTTCTTCACTAGGCCGGTACATTGGTTCCTGCACAGCTTGCAGCGAAACAGAAACTTTGGGGGATTCTATCTCCTCAAAGACTCGACCTTCAAGCACGAAAATTTGAGGAAAGTTAGACCATAATAAGAGGAACAAAATCCTTAAAAGGTCTAACCTGAGTCAGAGCCTCCTTACCTTTGAAAAACGTGATCCAACATTAGGGTTCGCATGGATCGAAGTTGGGGTCTATTTATAGGGTTTTGAATTAGGGCTGAGGATTTGATCGAATTGGGAGTCCTAATTGTGGGAGAATGTTGTGCATGTATGATACACGCATGATTCTATACCTTAATGTGGTTTTGATAATGTCTGCCTATGAGTTATTGATGAGTCTATCCTGTAATATGATAAATACATATTCATACATTTCAAGTCATAACAACATTGGCAAGATTCTGTGTAAGTAAAGTCTGAAGGAAAAATCAAGTAAGGCACAGCAAACAAGGCAACTGGATGCACAGAAATCAAGGATGAATTCAAGATATAGAACTCCAAGAGCAAGAACCTTCCAAGTTGAAAGAGAAATTCAAGATACTCGATTGCACAGAAAACGAGGCAACTGGATGAGCAAAGCATCAAGTTCCTCAAAGTTCTATAAAATTTTGAAAACCAAAGACAAGAGTCGACTCCAGGAGTCGACACATTATTTTCAAGGTTCTGTCTGGCGCAAACCCACAGGAAAGAGTCGACACTTCTATTGCAAGGTTCTGTCTGGCGTTCTAGCCATGTGACATCAAGGTCCGAGCAGGTTACTGTTCACACAAGCGAAGGTCGGTGCACATATCTTTCTAGAAAGTGCTATAAGCACATCCTCACTTGGAAGTGTCGACACCTTTATCAAGAGTGTCGACACCATGGGCTTCCAGAGACCGATACTCAAGAAGAATTCTCCAGGAGTCTCGACACCTCCTTCCTAGCAGGTCGACACCTTGGGCATACAGAGACCGTCAGTACAAGAAGACTTTACTTACAGAAGGTCGACACCTTGGTGACTCCAGAAGCTAAAGATTGGATTGCTCTGAGGAGTGTCGACTCGTCCTTTACCGGAGGTCGACACTATGGGTTCTAGAGAACGTTACATTGGCAAATCTACAAAGATATGTCGACACCTTGTTCCAGCGTGCCGACACATTGGACTGCCAAGAGAACAATTAGATTGGCAGTCTTCCTAAGAAGTGTCGACACCTTCTTACAGGAGGTCGACACCTTGCACCATCCAGAAGCATTTTTAGTCTGCTGTCTTTCAAATCAAGGGTCAATCTAGAGAGTGAAACGTCATATCGCAAATGCTTAAAAACATGGATTTCGAGGTCTGGATGGGGTACTCAGGTATGACCTTTTTGTCTCTGCCACCATATCTCATCAAATCTCTATTGGAGATGGATAAGTCAAAAGTTAAAGCTGGGAAAGGACACCACAGTCTGCCACCTTAAATACTGTCACCACATGTGACTTCTATCCCAGCAGTCTTCAACTAGACAGAAAGCAAGCTTCAGCCCATGAGAACTCAACACCTCAAGAGGGAACTTAATATGAAGATCTAAAAAGAAACAAAAGAAAAGACTTGGTTTGCTGACAGTCTGCCACCATCCTATCCTTGGACTAGAAGCCATGCCAACTCAAGCCAAATCCTGTAGAGTATCTTCCTCAAAGATAGAAAAGCTTTTGGAGGGAAAATGGGGCCGGAAAAATTTCTCTGGCTCTTCTATTTAGATGAAGCTTCCTCAAGAGAAGAAGAGCGCTGATGCTGCCCAGAGAGAGAGCCACGCCCTTGAGCATCTACAAAAAAAAATTTAGTAAACAGCGTGAGAGCAGCCCTACACCCGTTGACTTCAGTCCAGTGCTGTAAGAGAAAGAAGAAGAGAAGACAAGCCCTGAGAGAGAGAGAGCTGCCCTGTAGTCTATCTGAGCTCGTTGAAATAGATCTTCGGATCTAAAGCTTATAGCTACAGTCACCTGCTTCCAGATCTTGATCCATTGCTATCAGCTAGTGTTCATATTGTCACTCTTGTTTCTTCACTGCATTTGCAGTATTTTCATTTGTGTTTTCGGTACAATCCTTTTGCTCTTCCGATCCCCTATTTTGGGGACCGGGTTCCTTCTGAGCAATCAAAAGAAAGGAGGGTGGTCCCTCCGGTATCCCTTTGGGTTCTCATAGGAAGGGAGGATCTAGTCCTCTGGTGGATAGCAAGCTGTTAGTCAGTAGTTCAAGCTATTAGTCAGCGGTTCAAGCTGTTAGTCAGCGGATGTTGTGGAGGTTCTCCACGGTCTTGCTTCTGCAAGGGTAAGCCTCACCGGGTTTGGTGAGGGGTGGACGTAGGTTGTGGATTTACAACCGAACCACCTCAAAATCCTTGTGTTGTGGGTTGAACTTCTTGTGGTCTTGCTCCATATCTTTTATGCCCATTTACAGGTTAGTGTGCCGATATGAGCAAATGGACTCCTGATCATTTTTGTTGCATACGTTTCTGATCTGCACTATTTATTTTCTCTTGACACCCTTAGTTATCATATCATAACCACACCTGCATCTCCTCAGTTGCCTGCTACACTCTTGCATACAGGCACTGGGGAGTACACTCCAAGCAAAAGGGAGTTGTATAACTCATGCACGCAGCTTTCTCCGTTATTTCTTCATCTGCATTAGCCTAGCTTCTTAGCTGCCTACTGCACTCTTGCACACAGGCACTAAGGGGCTTTCCTAAATAATGAAAATCACCCTGCACCCACATACACACTACATGCCATCTCATGTCTAAGTGTTTTGCCTTATGATCTTTGCATTACATGGTTTAATTCTCATATTAGATCACATCGGCCTCTGAAGGAGCGCTGACGTCATTGCATAGGAGTGTCGACCTGTTCAGTGATTCATAGAAGGAGTGTTGACTTCATGGTAGTGCAGTGTCAACCTCAGCCATCCTTATTGATAGGATTGGTTGAAGAAGGGTCGACCTGCTCATCTAAGAGTGTCGACCTGTGCCATCTGGGCATTGTGCTTTGCTATCATCATTTCAGCCATTCCTATTCTATTCCGCTGTGCATTAAGTGCTTTATCAGAATGGTTCATGTGATTTATCCTTAAGAACTTAAATTGGACAAAGTTTGTGAGAGGATCTATTCAACCCCCCCTTCTATATCCTATTACATCTCGCGGGACCTAACAAGTGGTATCAGAGCTAAGCTCTACCATTCCCAGATCCTACGATCTGCAGGGAAAGATCCCGGTGCACCTTGAGAAAATGGCTTCTTTTGCTACACATGCTTCGATGGCTTCTCCGCCTACTTATGATGGTTCAGATTTTTCTATATAGCTAGGGAGAATGTTTGTCTATGTCAAATCCATAAATCCACAATTGTAGAACCTCATATACATTGGTCCTCATGAGCTGCCATCAAACCCAGATGAATGGTCTGCTGAACAAGAGACCAAACATATTGATAACCTTGTTGCATTTAACTTGATAAAAGTAGCAGTTGATTTCAGGTTATCTCATTTTGTGTCCACTTGCAGCACAGCCAAACAAATCTTGAACAGATTGGTGAACAGCCATGAAAAAGGAGAACAAAGGAATATATGCCTCATGGCCGACCAACCAGAACAGTCAAGCAATTCGTCCTCAACTTAGGTAAGCTCTGAATCTGAGGACTTTACTTTTGAAGAAGCCTATGATGATTTAACCAAGCACTTCAAAAAGTTAAAATCAGATAACCAAAAATTGAAAAAGGATTTGAAGAAAAACAATCAAGGTGAGAGTTCTTTCTGTAAAAATTAGTCAGCTTTTGAAGAGGTCAATGATACTATTATGGTTGATATGGATGTACATAAAGAAACCATTGCTTGCCTAAAGGATGAAAATAGAATCCTTCAAGCTGAGATCAGTAGATTAGAAGAAATAATAATAAGGCCTAAAGATAAGTCTAAATCTACATCAAATGATCAAATCTTGACTGAAAATAAAGCTCTCACCGAAGTAAATCAAAATCTTAAGAATGAGAATGAAAATCTAAAAAATGAAAACATTGAGTTGCTTGAAAGACTGTCTATCTGTGAAAAAGGCAAGGGCATTGTTAATGATAGCCCTGAGAAAATGAATGAATTTCAATTGGAAATTGAAAATTACAAGGGTGTGAATGCCATGCTTAATGAGCAATTGGCTGCATGCAAAGAGGACCTTGCTGAGTCTGAACTACATGTCTCCTCATTGGAAAGTGAAACAAAGACCTAAAGAATTCTCTGTCAAAGTTTGATCAGGACGAAGATAATTTAGACAAAATTCTGGGAACTAGGGTCAACCTTCAAAGAGAAGGTTTGGGGTACAATCCTATGAACAAAAAGTCCCTTGGAAGCAAGGTGTATACCTCGTTTGTCACTGGCTCACATGAAGCCAGCACTTCTTATGGTCATCCAAAATCGCATGCTGCTCAAAAGAAAAACTAAAATCAAAATGGCAATCTGAAAAAACAATGTTTCCTGGCATAAACGAAAATATGATTTTGCTAATGTGGAAATGCATGCTAGGAAATCTCATGCTAAGTACCATGCTACTCATAAAATGAATGGTTATTGTTTCTGTTGTGGTATGCTTGGTCACACTGTGCATGATTGCCTCACCTTGAAGAATGATGAACAAAGAGCATGCCAAAATAGAAGGAACAATGTAAAGAGCCAAGGCAAAAGATAGGTCAACACTGGGAGAAAGCATCCTCTGCACACTCATGTTCAGAAGCCCAGGTATGAATCTGTACGTCGACACACTCATCAGGACAGGTCGACACACTCAATGGCTGTAAGAAGACATCCGACGCCTTGCTGCTTCCATTGTGAAAAAATTGGCCATAAAGTCCAGGACTGTTGGCATCTAAATGGTAAGACCCACTCTCATGCTCAACATGTAGGTTTCCATGCTTATTCACAATGGCTCAATGCACCTGCACACAGAAAGAATGTTAAATTCCTTGTGCGTTGCTTCTATTGTGGTGAATATGGACATACATCCAATCACTATCCTTGGACGAGAGTGGGTGACCAGAAAGCAGCAAAGAAAATAATGTCATTTGTTAGAAGTGTTGCTAACCAACCAGGACCCAAGCAAGCTTGGGTACCTATAAACTCAAAATGAGAATTTTGAGTGCAGGTGCCTTGGAGCTGAGCAAAGCTCAACCACCAAATAAATGCTCAAGGCACAGGTATGTAAATAAACCTTTTAATTCATGTTAAATCTGCATGTTAGGGTTATTACGAGTCATTGCATTTAGAATTACTTTCTTGTTCTAAATAAATTCTGCATGTCTGAAAACTTCCATGCTTTATCTAAATTCTCCCAAGGTGTGAGATGAACATCTAAGATAGATTACTTGATTACACCTTGTTTGACCTCTGGTATATTAAATGGTGTAGAATAGAAAGGCAGGTCAAGCCTGCCTCGAACTCTCACTATGCGTGAGCAGGGTCTCAGATCCAAACCTCCGCCTTGTACCAGAGATCAATTAATTCAGCTGTGTAATCCATGAAAAATTTATCATGCTGATGGAATTGCTATGATGATGAGTTGCTATTTGATTCCTGCTACCTTGAGCAGCAATGTGAACTTCTTTCTTAGCATTGATGATCATTGCTTTTGATGATGTCTGACATGGGCTATGGCTACACACCCACATCTCAACTCATCACTCATGTGGACTGATAATATGTTGATTGTCTGTCTTAACTTCCATGAGCATTCAACAAAGGGGGAGTTTAAGAGTTTGCACCTAAGTGTAGAAATGCATGGCATACGATTGAATCTGTATGTGTTGTGGTCACTAAGCATCATCTTGGAATTTCATGCATTATCATGCATTTCATGATCAAGGGACCCAACTCTGCATGACCTCTTGGTATATAAAAATGGTAAGCTGGGAGAAGAGCAGATCTCTTCTGTCTGGAAACCCACATCATGCGTGAGGTGGTCTTATGACCTCGGTTCTCCGCCAGGTACCAAGGGTCAACCAATCATTAGAACAGTCTAGATGTTCATATGAATAATTCATCACATTCCCTCCACTGATTTCATTGCATATGCTGCACTCAGAATTCAGACATTTAGTGCATAAAGTCAGGGGGAGTTCCTGCATCTCATAGTTTACCCATGTGCATCTGTTATCTTGCATATATTGATTTCAGAATAGATTACATACCATATTAAAATCATCAAAAAGAGGGAGTAAGTAGCATGCATCCATCTGCACTTTAAAAATCCAATCTGCATTTCAGTTTAGAATGCACTGCAAACAATCCACGATTGCATCATTTTGTGGTCTCATACACGCCAATGCACACCATGTTAAAAGAACCCAAAGATTGCATATCAAGTGGTATCATTTTTAATGCAACATGTGTTCACGTAAGTAAAGGCTGCACACTCCATTGCCAACCAGTGCACAAATTCAGGGGGAGTCATCATCAAAAATTCAGCATGCATCATTGCACATTATTGTTGACACTTGCAAGGGATGCATCGACTTAGGGGGGTGTTCAACCTTTGAAAATCTTTGTTAATTCCCTCCTTGGCTGATCACACTCCTTGCTGATCAAACAGGTCGACCTCTCAGGTCATTCTACCTGAAAGCTTCCTTCTGTCTGAGCTTAGGGTGTCGACACTATCAAGTGCCAGTGTCGACACTTCCTTTGCATCTGCTGGGTCTATCTCACCCATTCAAGTCTGAGCTCACTATATCCTCAGGGGGAGTGATTCATATTTTGTTTCACTGTGTACTCATCTACACTTTCTGCCTAAATCAGGCCTCTCCATCATAATGATCATATCCTATGTACTCCCTCGGGTCTGAAATTCCTATGATATCTCTGGACCTATCTGATCTATTTGGAAACTGCCATCTCTTGCATGTTCAGCTAACTATTTCCATAGTTCCTTGAATACCTTGAACTTCTTGAAGGTTTTTCGGTCTGTTGTTGAATTCATTTATCAGAGTAAATCTTCTAGAAGAATCTTCCTTTATGGAGCTTTATGACTGCCCTGAATATGAAAACTATTGGTTTAAAATTAATGATTTCTTGTGCTTTAACATCTAATTGCCCTGAAAATGTTGCACTCGGTCTTAATAGGCTTAAACCAATTTTTCATGTTTTGACATGATATGCCTTCTTATATTTGAAAGTTTATCTTTAGTACAAGGGCTTTCTTGTTTGAGAAACTTAAGCTAAGTATTGCACTTAAACAATCTGATTTGCTGGAATTTATAAGAGCTAATTGTGTCAGAGCAATGACACTGGTTCACTGAGAAATATGTCTCCTCATAAAAATTGAGGTAAGATATGTCATGAAGTGCCATTGTTATCTCTGCAATAATGTAAAAGAAAAATCAAGGCAGAGCAATGGCAAAGTTGCTGAGAAATATGTCCCCTCATCAACAATCTGAGGTTCGATATGTCATGAGGTGACAAAGATATCTATGTTCCAATTGTGGTATGACAGTCAGTCACACCAAATACCTAGGGATACTAGCGACTAACCAACGTGTATCCTTAAGATACAAGGCATGACTGGATTTAAATGCTCGTAAAACTCCTTGCGTGCTCAATGAAAATTATGAATGTGATAGCAAAAGTTAAAAGCATATCTTCTGAAACTCTAAAATTCCATTTAGTCTTCATGTTTGTTTAATCTCAATATTTTTCGTAGTAACTCTCAAGGAGCTAATGGAATTGAATGAGTAAGGTAAGAGGAGGTTAACATTGTTTCAGTATACATTTCTGGTTCATTTCTATTAATACTGAATGCAGATGGTTTCAAGCGATTTTATTGAGAAGATTAGAATTCATCAATGTTAAACCAATATTACCGTAAGGGTTGCTTTACTAAAGCTCCACCATTGGAAATTCTGAAAAATCTGTAACTCTGAATTTATAAACTTACCTTCAGAATGAGGAACCCTCATCTCATCAGTTCTTGGATTCTCTGCCTCAAAAATCTCCAAGTGTCGACCCTTAGTGTCGACCCCCTGCAACCAGAATGCATCTTCATTCTTAACAAGTGGTATCTGAATTCATTGATGCCTCCATCATGCCCTTGGGCTACCTGCATTTCTCATCTCCATGCATTGCATAAAGAATCTGAAATCCCTAAAAATTTAAAAACCAGACAACCATTAAAAACTTAAAAAATCTGAAAAACAAATTTGGTTTATGGCTACTACATCTCTCACGTATTGCATCATGCCTCTAATGACTCAATTCATGTTGTTGTTCGTGATCTGACCCTGCCATGCCAAGGGACATAACCTTGTACTATAATTGCTCATCAACAAGTGGTATCATGTCCCTAAAGCTATTGACTTCAGTTGGTCCAGCATATGGTTAGTGTGCATTTTCCTCTTACATGTATCGCATAGAAAATCTTAAAAATCTGAACACCTGAAAATCAATAAAAATTTGAAAAACCAAAAAATAAAATTTGTTTTATGGTTGTTGTGTCTCTCTCATACTACATCATGATTGCCATGGTCAAATCTCATGCACATCTCTGCCTCTCATGATTCACTACATGTCTGTGTGCTGTGTCTTCATGGCATATGATGCCTATTTGTGTGAATTTGTTCTTGCCATGCCAAAGGACCTAACAAGACTACATTGTGCTGGTCATTACCAATTGGTATCCCTGCTCTCTAAACACTCAGCATCACTCACTACCAAATGGTATCAAATCCATGTCCACACGATCCTCCTTCCGCAAAATTCTTGCCTTCTTTGCATTCACAAGGGATCATTCACTCCCATAAAGGATCCAACAAGAGAACCTTCATGGACCCAACAATTGTTAACTATAATCAAGTGTACATCCATTGGCATAAAATTCCACCTCATTTCTTTTGGTACACTAAGAAGGTATCTCAGGTTGCTGCACGTTTAATTGCTCCCGACAGGTATATACTCACCTTCACTCTATACATCCTATGCTAATAATCTCCTACTTTCCTCCTCTCTTTCCTAACTGTGCCATATATTCTCTCTATTGTGGTATTTTGATGATGTCAAAGGGGGAGAGAATCTATATGTGTCATAACTAGGGTATGCATAAGGGGAGAGTCTTGAATACATAAAGGGGAGACTTATATGGGAAGAGAAAGTCATTGTGCTTCAATTCATGATTATAATTCTTTGCACCGTGACCCAAAATGTATCCATAATGACTCATAGTTGCCATCATCAAAAAGGGGGAGAATGTGAGAGAATGTTGTGCATGTATGGTACACGCATGCTTCTCCGCCGTAATGTGGTTTTAATAATGTCTGCTATGAGTTACTGATGAGTCTATCCTGCAATATGATAAATCCATATTCATACATTTCAGGTCATAACAACATTGGCAAGATTCTGTGTAAGCAAAGTCTGAAGGAAAAATCAACTAAAGGCACAGAAAACAAGGCAACTGGATGCACAGAAATCAAGGATGAATTCAAGATACAGAACTCCAAGAGCAAGAACCTTCCAAGTTGAAAGAGAAATTCAAGATACTCGATTGCACAGAAAACGAGGCAACTGGATGAGCAAAGCATCAAGTTCCTCAAAGTTCTATAAAATTTTGAAAACCAAAGACAAGAGTCGACTCCAGGAGTCGACACATTATTTTCAAGGTTCTGTCTGGCGCAAACCCACAGGAAAGAGTCGACACTTCTATTGCAAGGTTCTGTCTGGCGTTCTAGCCATGTGACATCAAGGTCCGAGCAGGTTACTGTTCACACAAGCGAAGGTCGGTGCACATATCTTTCTAGAAAGTGCTATAAGCGCATCCTCACTTGGAAGTGTCGACACCATGGGCTTCCAGAGACCGATACTCAAGAAGAATTCTTCAGGAGTCTCGACACCTCCTTCCTAGCAGGTCGACACCTTGGGCATACAGAGACCGTCAGTACAAGAATACTTCACTTACAGAAGGTCGACACCTTGGTGACTCCAGAAGCTAAAGATTGGATTGGTCTGAGGAGTGTCGACTCGTCCTTTACCGGAGGTCGACACTATGGGTTCTAGAGAACGTTACATTGGCAAATCTACAAAGATATGTCGACACCTTGTTCCAGCATGCCGACACATTGGACTGCCAAGAGAACAATTAGATTGGCAGTCTTCCTAAGAAGTGTCGACACTTGGACCATCCAGAAGCATTTTTAGTCTGCTGTCTGTCAAATCAAGGGTCAATCCAGAGAGTGAAACGTCATACCGTAAATGCTTTAAAAACACGTATTTCAAGGTCTGGATGGGGTACTCAGGTCTAACCTTTTTGTCTCTGCCATCATATCTCATCAAATCTCTATTGGAGATGGATAAGTCAGAAGTTAAAGCTGGGAAAGGACACCACAGTCTGCCACCTTAAATATTGTCACCACATGTGACTTCTGTCCCAACAGTCTTCAACTAGACAGAAAGCAAGCTTCAGCCTATGAGAACTCAACACCTCAAGAGGGCACTTAATATAAAGATCTGAAAAGAAACAAAAGAAAAGACTTGGTTTGCTGACAGTCTGCCACAATCCTATCCTTGGACTAGAAGCCATGCCAGCTCAAGCCAAATCCTGCAGAGTATCTTCCTTAAAGATAGAAAAGCTTTTGGAGGGAAAATCGGGCGGGAAAAGTTTCCCTGGCTCTTCTATTTATATGAAGCTTCCTCAAGAGAAGAAGAGTGATGCTGCTGCCCAGAGAGAGAGCCACGCCCTTGAGCATCTACAAAGAACATTTTAGTAAACAGTGTGAGAGCAGCCCAGCACCCGTTGACTTCAGTCCAGTGCTGTAAGAGAAAGAAGAAGAGAAGACAAACCCTGCGAGAGAGAGAGTCGCCCTGCAGTCTATCTGAGCTCGTTGGAATAGATCTTCAGATCTGAAGCTTATAGCTACAGTCACCTACTTCCAGATCTTGATCCATTGCTATCAGTTGGTGTTCATATTGTCACTCTTGTTTCTTCACTGCATTTGCAGTATTTTCATTTGTGTTTTCGGTACAATCCTTTTGCTCTTTCGATCCCCTGTTTTGGGGATCGGGTTCCTTCTGAGCAATCATAAGAAAGGAGGGTGGTCCCTCCGGTATTCCTCTGGGTTCTCAGAGGAAGAGAGGATCTAATCCTCTAGTGGATAGCAAGTTGTTAGTCAGCGGTTCAAGCTGTTAGTCAGCGGATGTTGTGGAGGTTCTCCACGGTCTTGCTTCTGCAAGGGTAAGCCTCACCGGGTTTGGTGAGGGGTGGCCGTAGGTTGTGGATTTACAACCGAACCACCTTAAAATCCTTGTGTTGTGGGTTGAACTTCTTGTGGTCTTGCTCCATATCTTCTATCCCCATTCACAGGTTAGTGTGCTGGTATGAGCAAATGGACTCCTGATCATTTGTGTTGCATACGCTTCTGATCTTCACTATTTATTTTCTCTTGACACCCTTAGTTATCATATCATAGCTACACCTGCATCTCCTCAGTTGCCTACTGCACTCTTGCGTACAGGCACTAGGGAGTACACTCCAAGCAAAAGGGAGTTGTATAACTCATGCACGCAACTTTCTCCGTTGTTTCTTCATCTGCATTAGCCTAGCTTCTTAGCTGTCTGCTGCACTCTTGCACACAGGCACTAAGGGGTTTTCCTAAACAATGAAAATCACCCTGCACCCACATACACACTACATGACATCTCATGTCTAAGTGTTTTACCTTATGATCTCTGTATTACATGGTTTAATTCTCATATTAGATCACATCGGCCTCTAAAAGAGCGTTGACGTCATTGCATAGGAGTCTCGACCTGTTCAGTGATTCATAGAAGGAGTGTTGACTTCCTGGCAGTGCAGTGTCAACCTCAGCCATCCTTATTGATAGGATTGGTTGAAGAAGGGTCGACCTGCTCATCTAAGAGTGTCGACTTGTGCCATCTGGGCATTGTGCTTTGCCATCATCATTTCAGCCATTCCTATTCTATTCCGCTGTGCATTAAGTGCTTTATCAGAATGGTTCATGTGATTTATCCTTAAGAACTTAAATTGGGCAAAGTTCGTGAGCGGATCTATTCAACCCCCCTTCTAGATCCTATTGCACCTCGCGAGACCTAACACTAATTATGGGTAGGATCGATCCTCAAGAGTTCTAAACATGTTTACATGTCTACCCACTTCGATCCATGGGGATTTGGATGCCAAAGATCCAAACTTTTTCATGTTTCTCCCATTGAGTCGACCCAACTTGCATCCTGCGTTGACTCCCTACCTGATAGCGGATCTTACTCGACCGCTACCTCAAGGTAGCGGTTGCCTCTAAATCGCATTCTTTCAAGTTTCTATCTAACCTGAGGTTTGACCAAAGGGTTGAATTTGTTCTATTCTCAGAAGTCCTTTTGACTGTCTGGAACCCAAACATTATTCAATAAGTCATTAATGAATTATAGAAATTGATATATATACCGTTATGTTACCAGATTCCTCCTGTAGCATGACATTGTCATTAATTCATTCTTGACATCTCATGTTCATATTGGTACGTTCTTACCTTGGTTACTATCGCCATGAAATTATTATTTTGAACTTGATATTATTGGCCTACTTTTATTCTCGTGGAAGTAGCTTGATTTATAACTTGAAGATGCAAGGGCGGGCACGGACCATGTCCAAGGGCTCTAGTCTAATCCTCTCGACAGATGGCCGAAAACCTACTATTAACCATGGGGTATGATGATTACTGGCGTCGCATTACGCTGGGAGTATTTTTTTATAAACGGATGAAATCCATGAGGTAATCTCATGAAATTACATGCTTGTGAAAATACATTCTCGTTATTGAAAGGCCATGTTAAAATCTTACTTGATCATGTTCTTATATCTCATATCTCTATAGATCACATCTAGTTACTTGATGTTACTAGAGTTTTATTCGCGTGCTTTATCGCATCTTATTTTTTTATCTTACCTTCTAGAGCTAAAATGTTAACTATTTAAACAATGCTTCATGTTGATACAAAGATACCTACTAGGCGAGTGCGCTCATTTCTTACTTTTTCAATCTTTTTAGGAAACTCTAGCGGGTCGGAATCGCACTACTCAAGTGGCGAGTCCGAGAGTGATTGAAGATCGAGAGAAGCCTAGAGTGTCATGAGTCGGTTTATGTTAGTTAAAAGTCATGTTGATGTAATTTTTCCACTTTATTGAGTCTAGCGAGTCATTGTGTCGAAGAGAGTCAGGTGTCAATTTGTAAACTTTGATTAATAAAGTTGAGTCTTTGATTATATCTTGTGCATTCATTCTTTTGTGTGAATGTGTATAGCGCTCTGATCGTCTTGCTAGCTAGAGGCTTATTTTGTCGGCTATTCATGTTCACGATTAATTCCGCTGCATATCTCGGGACGTGACAGTTAAAGTGGTATTAGAGCCTAGGATTAATAAATCCTAGAAAAATATCAAGTCATAGGTTAAGTCCAAGGTTTTAAGGATTTCCAACCTATGAACTAGGAAGAAATTTCTGAACCCATGTGTGATTGGGTAGAGCTCGAATTAAGCTAGATTTCTAATAAGAATTTCCTTATAGATTAAACCCCCATGAATTCCAAAGAAAATGACAAATTGTGTATTTTCTCAGGAACCTTACTTTTCCAATGGCCGCTAACTGAGCAAACTAGGAAGCCATGCAGCAAACTGTTGCGGGTCTTACTCAAGCCCTTCAAACTGTAGCACAAGTAGGCGCGCGAGCTGGCGCCGGTGATCTACATCGAAACTTCCAGAGTATGAACCCTCCATGGTTCTCTGGGTCGTCCAATCCGAATGAAGCGGAGAACTGGATCGATGAGATGGATAGGATATTTAATGTAATGCAATGTACGGACCAGGAGAAGGTCCTGCTAGCTATATTTCAATTAAACAAGGATGCCCGTACATGGTGGAAAGCCACCTCGGCTCATCTCCAAAATGCACAACTCACCAGAGAGGAGTTTCTTGAACTCTTCCGTGAAAAATATTTCTCGGAGCATGTTCGGGAGAGAAGGCTACTGAATTTGCCTCTCTCATGCAAGACATGATGACGGTGGTGAAATACGAGCTACAATTCTCAAGACTAGCCCCTTATGCTCCATACCTTGTCAGTACGAAGCTTTTAAAGGCCAATCGCTTTATGG